>ML323717.1:0-34302 GCA_005239505.1 Nicotiana paniculata
GAAGTATCAACCTGCCCTGAGTCGTACAAAAATTTTAAAATCATATTTGAGTCCTTTCCTGTACACTTACTCTCTGTATATATGAACCAAAGTAGGAGTATGATAGGCTAACTTATCGAACCTGATGGCATGTTCTGACATTTCCATGGTGACCTGAATCAGTCGTTCAAACCCTAAGCGCCACACAAAATGGAAAGTTCGGGAAAAAAACTCTTTCAAAAGCATTATGAGAATTGAGTCACATAGTTGGTGTTGCAATGACTGGTTGTCCTCTTCATAGGCTTGCCACAAACACCGACGGCCAATTTCTTCTTTTACTATGTTGACTCAACACTACTGAGCTACCTCATTTATTCGTATTTTTCTTTATTCTTTTGGGGCAACTCTCATCTCTATTGACACACAATGATCACAAAAGTAGAGCTCTATTCAGATAATTCTTGGCACGAACCATATAGTCTAAAAGCTTGTTAACCACTGTACTCCCTCTGAAGCACCCCAAAATCAGCAACCGTGACTTCCACGTTGAGTAGACCTTCTGTAGATTCAAAGTTGTTCACATAACTCTTGTGGTGCCGAGGTATGGGATTATTAAGGAGGCGGCCATATCACTAGTCCCAACTTTATCTCTTGCAAACTCTCAGGCCTTATACATTCTAGGCCAAAACCGATATAACAATCTATTCCTTTACAGTGGACTTCCCTACTTGGCACGAAGCCATAGGTCACAATGTCTGATAATTCACAATGTTAAGCTTCACAGCTCATATAAATCAACTCTGTTTCTTTCAACTATTCCCTTGTTATGAAGTAATGAAGTAGCTATAAATCCTTCTAGGATATGGGCTAGTCCAACATGTATTGACTGGGCTAGAACCTTCATGTCTAGATCCATTTGAGACTGTACAATAGGTGCTGATGTTTGAGCTTTAGTCTAAGCTCTACTTCTGTCTCTCCCCCTAATCGTAGTTGTCATTGGGGCTTCATCTTTTCTGGTTGTAGACGCTTCGCGTGTTGTCAACATTTGAGAGGACAAGAATAGACAATTTCAATCATTCGTGATAGAATAAATTCGCACGATAGAGTAGAAATAAAAATGGAGTTTTTTCCTAACTCAATAGCCTCCGAGAGATAAGTACAGACGTCTCCGTACCGATCCTTCAGACTCTACTAAGCTTGTTCGTGAATTGTGAGACCTAAGCAACCTAGTGCTCTGATACCAACTTGTCACGACCCAAATTCCCAACCTTAGGGATCGCGATGGCGCCTAACACCACACTTGCTAGGCAAGCCAATGTTAGAATTTGAGTAGCTAAATTCCTTTGATTATTTCTTAAACATCAATAAATAAATCTAATGTAAACTTAATTTAAATGATTTTCAATGATAAAATAATAAACAATTGAATAAAAACGAACCACGAACTAATTATATAAATAACTCTAAGACTACCCAGGGTCTGGTGTCACAATTCACGAACTACTAAAGAATACTACAAATACTGGGCCGAAAGAAATAATGTAACTGTTCTGAATAAAATAAAACAGCGTTTATGGAAATAGGAGAAGACTGTCGGGATCTGCGAACGCCGACAGATATACCTCGTGTCTCCGAATAAATGAATAGCCGCTCTAAATATCTCTACTGCTGGTCGATACCTGGATCTGCACAAAAGAGTGCAGAGTGTAGTATCAGTACAACCGACCCCATATACTGAGTAAGAGCCGAGCCTAACCTCGACGAAGTAGTGACGAGGCTACGGCGGAGCATTAACAACATATAACTTGTGACAATAATATATACTGTAACGCAATAAAACAATTCTACACGAACAAGAAAAATATAACCGAGACAATAAATATAAAGCAAGAAGGAAATCTAAACAAATAATTAAGTACTACAACAATAATGAAATAACTCAGCCGCCTTTTCTAGGCCTCAGCTATAACCAACTCTCAAATAATTTTCAAGGTTCCAAACTTTAACTTTAGATAAAAGTAGTGCTAAAATATGAAAAATAGTAATATAAAATAGTATGTTTTCAAATCTTTGTTTTTCTTTGAAAATCAATAAGAATATAAATGTCCTCCCTTATCGCTCCTTGTTGCGGGTTGAAACCCATTCCCACCTGTCCACCCTTATTGCTCCTCCCTATAAATATATCATCCTTATTACTCCTGTTGCGCCATGCCACCCGATCCCACCTGTCCACCCTTATCACTTCTTGTTGCGGCGTGCAACCCGCTCCCACCAGACAATCACATCTCTTTATTTATAAAAAGGATTTTCACAATTTAAGTCAAATCCTTTCACAATATTTATGTCTCAACAATTGAAAACGAAACAAGTTTCACTTTAAATAATAGAAAGAGCAGAATATGAAGTAATGACAATAAAACAATGAGTGTTCCAGCCTTTAATTTATAAACAATAAAAATATAAATGTCCTCCCTTATCGCTCCTTGTTGCGGCGTGCAACCCGATCCCACCTGTCCACCCTTATTGCTCCTCCCTATATATATCACCCTTATTGCTCCTGTTGCGGCGTGCAACCCGATCCCACCTATCCACCCTTATCACTCCTTGTTGCGGCGTGCAACCCGCTCCCACCGGACATATCATATCAATTTATTTATGAGACTTTCACAATTCAGGCCAAGCCTTTTACAATACTTTTATTTCCACAATTTCAAACAGAAACCCGTATAGCTCGTAAGCTTTAACCAATATCATTTCACAATAAAACCAACCAGAATATATNTAGTTTATTTATGAGACTTTCACAATTCAGGCCAAGCCTTTTACAATACTTTTATTTCCACAATTTCAAACAGAAACCATATATCTCGTAAGATTTAACCAATATCATTTCACAATAAAACCAACCAGAATATACGTAAACACTGTAACGCTGTCAACCCAGCTCAGTCTTTATGTACCATGATAAAAATCAAAAGAACAACCAACACTTATAATACACTCCCCACAACAATTGACAACAATCAATTGAAACCCAACAACCATGTAAACCTCAACAATCATTAAACAGTTAAATTGCATTCCTCATCACTTCCTCAATATTATCAATAATGGAACCAACAGGAACATATACATATATATATAATTTGTAAAAATAATGCTAAACCGCTCAACCGTTTTGTACCAGAAGAAATCCAGCTAAAACAACCAATACTCTTTTCAAAATAACCAAAACAATATCTAACAATAAAATAACAAGATCAAGTAGTCATAGAAACAATAATGGACATAGAACAATTAAGAAAAAAATCAATTAAGTTGGGAACGCGAAATGGATCATGCCTAACAGGCAAATTGGGTGGTGCATAGATACTCTTCACCTCACCTATACACCACACCCATGCATTTCACATAGCAAACAAGTGGGGATTCCTATTCCTTCAAGTCAAAGTTAGACCAAACACTTGCCTC
This sequence comes from Nicotiana paniculata, assembly GCA_005239505.1. Classification (NCBI taxonomy): domain Eukaryota; kingdom Viridiplantae; phylum Streptophyta; class Magnoliopsida; order Solanales; family Solanaceae; genus Nicotiana; species Nicotiana paniculata. Next base: position 3,451 of record ML323717.1, read on the forward strand.
AATTTCGCAGGCCTCTCACTGCTCAATTATTGTTTTTCCTTTAGAATTCACCTCTAACTTGCTCGAATTTAATCACAATTAACTTAATATCATTAAGTAATGCTAAAGGAACTAACTTTATTGAAAAATATAATTTTTCCTAAGTTTTTTGAAAACTCGACCCCGGTCCGGCTTGGTCTAAACTCGGGGTTCGGACCAAATTACGTTTACCCATTCACCCACGAACCCAAATATACAATTAATTTCGAAATACGACCTCAATTCGAGGTAAAGATTCGATTTTTATAAAATTCTCTAATTCTACCCAAACCCTCAATTTTTACCATGAAATTTCTTAGTTTTTGATTTAAAAGTGATGAAAAACAATGGGTAATTGAAAGAGTAAAGTTTAAAATTGATTACCTATGACTTGGGGATGATATTTGGTGAAGAAATTCGTTCCTAGGGCTGTGGGGTTCGAAAATTTGAAGAAGAAGAAGTCTGCCCGTTTTATATATATTTTTTCTGCCAGCTATTCTGCCTCGTTTTTCATGCCAAATGATCCATAAAGTCGATTTTTATATGTCCAATGGATTCTATGTAGGTTTTAATATTTTTAATTTGTGCATATTTTTAATACGCCGTCAGGGGCAATTTCTTAATTAACCTGAAAAATCTGGCAACCTTAGTAAAATGGCCATAAAACCCTCATATGATGTCCAAATTCGATGATTCTTTTTGCTACATGTCCGTAATTACGATACAGATCTAATACTTCATTCAAAACAGAAATCGGAGCTCATTTGTTCAATATGATATCATTTATTCTTGAAGAAACGACGTCGAAGCATAAGAAAGAACGAGCGCAACACAACTCAAACCTATTTGAAACTGACCCGAGCCCTCGGGTCCCTAAATCAAACATGCACGCAAGTTTAAAAGCATTATACTGACTTGCTCGTGCGATCAAATCATAAAAATAACATGTAAAACAATGAATTAAACCTCAGAACTCATTATTTTCCTGAAGAACACTTATAGTTCATAACTTTTCAACCGGATGTCAAATCACGTCAAACAAACTCCATTTTCTTACTAAATTTCACAGGGAAGGCCTAAATATCATAACAAATCTGTACCGGATTCCAAAACCAAAATACGGGCCCGATACCAGTGATTTCAAATATTAATTCTTTTCTTTATTTCATTAATATTTCGGCAAAAAAATTTCTTTCAAAAATTGAGTTCTTAGGCTTGGGACCTCGAAATTCAATTCCGGGCACACGCCCAAGTCCCATATTTTACTGCGGACCTCCCGGGATTGTCGAAACACAGATCCGAGTCCGTTTACTCAAAATGTTGACTCAAGTAAACTAAAACTAAATTTTTAATTCTAAAAATTATTATTTCTTATATTTTAACATAAAAGCTTTCCGATTTTTACGCCCGGATTGTGCACGCAAATCGAGGCAGTTAAAATTAATATTTTTATGGCTAATAAGACTAAAATAGAGTCTAAATTCATAAAATGACCCCTTGGGTCATCACACTCCCCCCTCCCCCCAAAACTCATAATTCTGCTTTGGATGCAGGCATAATGGACTTAACGTTTATAAGTACGTCCGCAAACATACACAACAAGACCGCTATCTTCACACTGACAGAAGTCGCCAAGCCCCAATGCACCGAGCTAAGAATCACTTTTCTTCCTCACATTTGATCGTCGCCTTTCTCTACATAAGGTTAAGCACTACTCTCATTACATTGCATGAGACTAAGAACTGTCTCCATTACATTGCATGAGGCTAAGCACTGCCTCCATTATTGCATAAGGATAAACACTTCCTTTCTCTGCATAGGGCTAAGCACTGTCCTTATTACATTGCATGAGACTAAGAATTGCCTCCATTACATTGCATGATACTAAGATTTGCCTCCATTGAATAAGGCTACGATGCCTTTCTCTTCATAGGTCTAAGCACTGCCCTCATTACATACCATGAGATTAAGCATTGTCTCTATTACAATGCATGAGGCTAAGCACTACCCCTATTATCGCATAAGGCTAAACGTTGCCTTTCTCTGCATAGGGCTAAGCAGTAACCTCATTAAATTTCATGAGGCTAAGCACTCCATTACATTGCATGAGGCTAAGTATTGCCTCCATTATTGCATAAGGCTAAACGCTGCCTTTCTCTCCATAAAGATAAGCACTACCCTCATCTTATACAAGGCTAAGAGCTGCCTTTTCTCGTTCTCGCATATGACTAAGAACCACCCGTTCCCTCTAGCAAGCAGTCAATATCAACGCATCCTTGCATTTCATGGGCTGAAACATCGCCACAATGTCTGAAGGCGTCATAGTCTGAAGGAATCATCCTCATAGCCTAAAGAAATCATGTCATGGCCTGAGGATCTCCCGAAACTTCATATCATTATTCAAAGGCGTGATAATCCAGAGACACCATCCTCATGGCCCGAGGATACCATTTCATGGCCTGCAAATCCCTCATCATACGCTTCATGGCCCAGGACATCATGGTCTAAGGACATCATCCCCATCGTCAGAAAGAAAACTTTCATGGTCCGAAGGGAATTTGCATCATGTTTAAATTTCCACAATAACTATATATCTTTTCATGCAGCGTGTTTTAAGTTTGTTAGGAAACTCGGGAGGTAACCGTTCTACAAACAGGAGCAATTATTGCTCTGATTTTTGTTCACAACGTTCAAATCATTTGGTTACTTCAAATGCAACTGGTAACTAGCAATTGATCATTTTATCCTGAAACTTCTCAAACATTTGTCTTATACATCCATAATGTTCAAATTCGCATTCATAGATCCACTTGAAATTATCCGCTACTTATGACACTACCTATCCAGAGAGGATCCTTCTTCCAAAAGTACGACCCTTTTATAACAACTCCATCGGCTTCGTTCACTGTTGAATCCAGAGCTACACACGACCTGATTCTCGTAATACTAGGGATATATAGGCAACTCCGGAACCAGGGTTCGGCCCCCATTTTTTCCTCGTCCTCTTTCATTCGGACAAAATTGGCCATAATTTTCTTTACCCGACAACCCTTTCATTATTCCCGGATAAAGAGGGGCAGTTGTTGGTGCGTAATTTTTCCCTAATATTTTATAAATTATTTCATATACTTTCAAAATATCATTTTTGCAACTTATAGGGGTCATATAAGTATTTTCTATAATTTTTAAAGCTTTAAAATTGATTTCTTGCATTTAAATTATTCAAATATTTACTAATTATTCCTTCAAATTATTTTGTGGTGATTTAATCATCCAAATTTATTATTACATGCATTTTTATAATATATTACTTCACTTTATATAATTATATTTTCATTTTATATCATTTGCAATAATAGCCGCTATTTTTCAACGATTGTCTTTATTATGCTATTTGGGTCAAAATAACATTTCTATATTTTTTCAATTATAATTCATCATTTTTAAATTATTAATTTAATAAATAGCACTTTTTATAATTTTATTAACTATTTATGATTTATTTATTTAACTTTCGTGTATTTTAAATGTAGCCAAACAAGAGGTGCAAATATCGGACAAAATAAGCCCAAACCCTAGACCCTTAGCCCAACGACCCCAGGCCCAAATCAAATAAACCCTTAGTGAAACCCAGTTGGAACCCATTTAAATGACCTGCCGCATCTCTCTTTTGATCTTGGTCGTTGATCTCAGATCATCAATGGCCCATAAACCAGCACTCTGTTTTAATTACCAAAGTATGAACCCTAATCTCATCCCCCACGTCTCCGCCTCCCAACACACTCTCAACCTTTCCTCCTCTCTCTGCAAAACCCTGGTAGCCGCCTCACCAATCTCTCTCCGATTTTGACTAGGAAACGGAATCATCTCACGATTCACTTACCTTACTCGTAATACCTTGCTATCATGAACGCATTTGTAGAATTACTTGAATACTTATTCGATTTTGGCAAGCATAACTTTCTGAGATCGGACTAGATCAACTTTGATATAGATATTTGGACAGTATTTCGTCCATATACACGAAGGGAGGCTTGATTCCTCACACCAGTTTGGCCGATTTCAAACGTTAAACCCCAACTACGGTTTGAAATTCAATTTCTTTCCTTTAGCGGTTACTAAACTGATTGCATGTATATTTTTATTTTCCTTGATTATGTTTTCTTGATTTCTTTCCTTATTTACTCGTCTGATTTAACTACTATATAAACCCCTCCCCTAAATCCCAAAAATGGACCAAACTACTGTTATTCTCTCACTCTCACTCATTCTATACTTTTCTGAAACTCTTGATTTTGGCCGGCTAAAATTCAAGGCCACTGGAGTCCGCTCTATTGACCTTCCTAGTGCGAGCACTTCTCAGGGCTCATTTGAGTCTCCTATAAACTCTGACACACTGGGGGTTTGGGGTCTTGTGGTTCTCTCTTTGCTGCTAATACTCGAGTTGTTACTATCTCTTAGTTTTCTCCTTCATTTGTTTGTTAAATCTACAAATTGGTAAGTACATAGACCCTTGCAATTCTGTTTTCCCTACTTATGTTCATGCCTCTGAATATCCGTTTTATTTGAAATCTTATAATGTGATAATGTGTCGACCTTGATTTTGAAATTCTTATGCAACTCTTCATCAGAATATGCACAAGCCTACACATGTTCATTCGCTGTATTTAACTTGGAAATTTCCTGCCTGTTATGCTTGTTTGGGACTCTCATGATTATGTATGCTTGAATTCCTATATTGGCTATTTTATGTCTAATCCTTACCTTGAACTTTTTTACTGAAACTTCTAAGGAACTAGTTACTGCCCATAATTTTCCTTAACATGTCTCTTTCTGTTGAATCCCTTATGCATGATCTACTGATTTCCCTAATCTATGTCTATGTAAACCTATGTGTCAAATGTTATCTTAATGATTAGCAAACTATGTTGCTCTGTTGTTGATGGACTCTAATGTTGTGCTTTTACTTGTTAATCCTGCATTCTTTAGTATTGCTTAGGACTTCTAGTTGAGTTCCAGTATATTTAGCTTCTTCTATTATGCATGGTCACCTAGCATAAGCCCTGAAGTTTGCATGTCCTATAAACCTTAAGTTGATATGTTTTCCTTACCAACCATGAATTCTTTTGGATTTTGAATATTTGTGTTATACGCAGCATGTCAGGCTGCTTGTCGACTGTTGTAGACTATACCCACCATCCTATTTGTTATAATGTTTGTGATCATATTAGGCTCTAATGTTAGAGACTTTCATGTGAAAGCTGCTATTCTCCCTCACTATGACTCTACCAGACTTCCATGATTAAGACTCTTAGGTCTAAAGTCCCTTTTAGATTGATTCTAGATCATGTTTTACTTTGAAATTCTATTTGGAGTGGTTTGACATCCTATAATGTTTAATCCTGCTCCTATGAACTTGTCATCTGGAAAACCTAGCATGCCTATCTTGTGTTTGTCTTGTATGCCTACCCTGTTGGCCCGAGTGACATGTCTTTTAGACTCTCCTAATGTTGTGACTAAGTTAAGCATGCTAAACCTTTATCTGCATCATATGGTGATTTTGTTCATCTATTCACACAGAAAGCATGAGTTAAGGCTAATATAATTCATTGTAACATTAGAAAGCATGCCTACAGGAATTAATACAAGAATCGTTATGCCTAAATACCATTTTTATAGGGACTCAATGTGTTTAATCAGAGTTTCGGCCGCTCATACAACTGCCTAGATAACATGCCTATAGGGATAAAAATAAAATAAGTATGTTTCCTCCACTACTTTGTTGCCCGAATATTATTATCTAGATATCATGTCTATATGATGTAACTACTCATTTAGAAATCATGTATATAGGATAAAAGATAAATAACTATGCAGCTTTCGATGTTCTCACTGCCCGGTCGCAAGTCTCCTTGAGATCATGCCTATAGGGTCTTAATAAACCATGAATTAAAATCAGCAGTTTGTAGAATTCTACGTCAACCCTTAAATCGATCAATTACATATAAATCATGCCTAAAGGTCTTGCACCATTCAATATGCTCCGATTTCAAATCTGCCCACCTATAGTCACCTACTCAATAATTTGGACACAGTTAGCATGAGCTCATTAAAATACATCTGATTTTAATGTTTTGTTCACATTATTCTTCTGTTTTCATAGTATAGGGCCTTATTTACTTGTTATTGTTATTTTTTTTCATCTATATTCTGGTTCTTATGTTGATGTTATTATTTCTATATTTTCTGATGATGGTACTGATGTATTTATCTCTTTTTGTCTTCTTGAGCTGATGGTCTTTCAAAAACAGCCTCCTTACTCCCTCGGGGTATAGGTAAGGTATGCATACTCACTACCCTCCCCAGACCCCAATTGTGGGATTTCACTAGGTTGTTGTTGTTGTTGTTATAGCATGAGCTCATGACTGTTTGCGTGCATTTGTGTCTATGTGAGGAGGCCAATTTGAGCCCTTAATTATTAATGATGTGCAATCCTAATTGTTTTGATCGTGCGCATAGTTTTATCTATTTTGAGCATCTTAAGGGATGTCTAGAATTATCAAAGTAGTAGGTCCAAATCCTCCTGAACCATAGGCATGGGACGGGTAAGGAATTCATAGGAAACGCTTTAGAATTGAATTAGAACGCCTTTGGTAAACAACTTTAAGATAGTAATTGGGTAGCAAGAGATGATAGTTTGTGCTCGTTGAATAATATGAGCAACCCTTACATCTAAGGGAGTTGCAAAGTATTATTTATGTATCGGGGTGATCCTTTAGGCTAAAAAACTTAGGACCCCCCCCCCCTCCATAATTGATATCTATGCACCTATTTGTGCAAACTTGTACCAAACTAGGATATGTTTCATGATCCGCTTCTTTCTCTTCGATATGTGTTTGAATGCCTTGTTATAATCTATATGACCACATAGGATAATTGTAATTCAAATAATCCCCTCATCAAATTCTGTTCGGACCCACAGTTATGGACCTCGAAGAGTGTCTAACCCCTTCTCTTTGAGGTAATTTGATCCATTACCCTATCTCTAGTGACACAAACTAGTTAAAACATAGTTATTTGCAAATAAGTGCCCTAACGCACCTCAAAATCGTTAGGTGGCGACTCTTCTCTTTTAATATCCACTTAAAAGATTTTTTACACATCGAAACCCATTTTTGCGAGAAAATGGGGAGCGACACTCTTTTTCCCTTCGACCAGTTTTTGTCCCAATTGGGTTTTCTGGTAAGGTTTTAACGAGGGAGCGACGGAAAGCATACTACGAGAAGAGCATCATCGGCAAGATTAAGACCTTTTAAATGACAGGGCATTGAAATGATAAACCACTACGGAATGGTTAAATAATCTTTGGCTCGATGGCACGTTCCTAACGGGAAGCAAAGTTTGCCATCGAACCAAAGACTATTCAACCATTCACAAGCGTTTCACCCAACGAAGTAAGACTTCCAGTTTTCCAATTTTCATACTACGCATTCGAACATGGGTGGGAAGGGAAATAGTATAAGATACACCAACAATATTGCCATGAAAATCGAGGACTATGAGAACCAGGAACAATAATGTCTCATCGGGACAGGGGACTGCATGGTCAGCCCCGCAGAAATAAGTTGTACAAGTTAGCCACTTGTATTGGCAGATTCTTTTTTTTAGAAAATGAATGCTTATGTACTTTTAAAGATAGAAGGAATAAAATAAAGTCCTTTTATTTTTATCTTGTTTCTTGTCCAAACAATAACTGATTTTATCATTTGAAAGTTAACAAAAACTTCAAATGCTTGTGCCGAAGTGAATATGAGACGTCCTCTTCAAGAGTACCATAAACATTAGAGGGACCTCTCTTATGAAACCCTCATAGTAAAAGGTTGATTCCGGAAGGATTCATGCCCGGAAACATAAGCTATCGGATAAAAATATACCCGAAGCCTTATCTAATTCGACACAAAAAGAATAAATTTGCACAATACTTAAGCAAAAATCTTCTTCATTCATCGAATTCCAAAACAGGTAAAGAGTTTGGCATAATTAAAAAAGCACAAAAATAAACCGCAAAAGAAAAGAGAAAAAATCTGAACACTATCACTACCGGGAAAAGGACATGTTTTTTCCCCGGTAGAAGATGGCGGGTCAGCTTCCGGTTCGAGGCCTAGGCCTTCATCATAATTCTCTTCAATTTCATCCTCAGTTCCTGAATACTCAAAACCGTTGCTTGAAGAGTCAGTTACGGCAGTCTGAGCAAGGAGACGTTCTCGAGCAATTAACTCTAGTGCTCGGGCCTTGGCGATGCAATCATCAATATCAATGATGCCCTCTTTGGCCTCTTCCAAGGTTTTTCTCCTCGTGTGATACATATCATACATATTTCAAATACGAGGAAATCCTCTTGGTACTGAAGCTTTGCCTTAATCCTATCAACCTTGGCCTGAAGATCATCCCTCTCGGATCTCGTGGCTGCAGGGTTAGAACAAAGATCACATATTGTAGATAGGTGAAATCGGTTTTGCTCTATGATATTCTTGAATCTCTCCTCCATTCTGGACCTCTTCTCCTTGGCAGCATTGGCCTCGTCGATTTTGGATCTCAAGGCTTCTTCCAAGTTATTCACTTGTTCAATAGAGGCAGACTCGCGCTCGGCAGCAGCAAGCGCAGCATCTTGAAGCTCAGCTCACTTAGCCTTAGCATCTTGGAGTTGTGCATGTAATTGAGTGGCTTCTTGGCTATGGGAAATCACTTATTTCTCACTTTCATCCAGGCCAGAAGCTCGCCTACCTCAGCAGCCTTTGCTTCCAGCGCCAGGAGGCGCATAACAAGTTTATTCCTTTCGGCCAATAGTTGATCATGTTCGGAGGCAAGTCCTAGTTTATCAAGAATCAATGTCGGATGGCCTTAAAAAGCAAGGAATTTGGCCTGTAAAAGGTATATCGAGTTTAGAAACCCATCACAACAGATAAATATAAAACAAACAACTAGGAAGAAGGTACAATACCACTACTACATTAGGCATTGCATTATTCAACAGAGACTCTCCTGAAAAGGAGTGTATTTTCTTCGTATCCTTCTCTGAAGCTAGTGGCTTCAGGTGGTTGGCAAGATCCACCGGCCTAGACAGCAGATTGTACCCCTTCAAAATCGAAAGAGTGGCGCTCCTCCCTTAGAGATCTGGAGAAGGGAGTAAGTAATTGTGCCTCAAATTTCCGTGGTCGGGAGAAAGAGGAGGAGAAGCACCCTGCTCTCGAGCATCTGTTGTCGGTAGAGGAGATGCAGTGGGTGCTGGTGGTGAAGGTGCAGCTAATGTAGAGGGGTGTGAATTGTTAGGCGTCGAAGGGTGAGAAGTGGTTTCAACGGGAGCAATGCTGATTATTGGTTCCTCATCGATAGAAGGCATGAGAGGCCCGGGGTCCGAGCTCCTGGGACCAGAAATAACAACAGGGGTCGGAAAGTGAGAATTGGCATCCTTTAATATCTCCATTTCACCCCAAGTTTCTTGAACCTCGCCTTTGGTTGGGGTTTTAATATCTCCCGGTTGAGAATTCGGTTGAGTCGATGAAAATCGTTGTCTCCTTTGAAGGGAAGCCTCTTCATCACTAGCTTCCCCGTCATCTTCAATGACCACTATGACCGTGGCCAGCTCGGTCGGGGCCTTTTTATTTTCTTATTCTTATCCTTAACCGAGGAAGAACATTGCCTTTTTTGGTACTTGTTCTCTGGCTGGGGACTCCGAGGGGAAGCGCCTCCACTGGAAGCATATCCGAGGGCACCGCTTCGAGCGAGAGTACTTGTAGAAATCTCGCAGCCTCCGTAGGGTCAACCGAAACATGAACCTCATGGCTGGTGACAGAGCCCTGTGGGAGTCTTGAATCAAGCAAAAGATATAGTTAGCAAATTTATTTCTGTACACACAAAGGCTAGAGGAGGAAGGACTCGGTTTACCATGGTTTTTGGCCTTCCACCCCTATTTGGTGGCCATCTCCTTCCATCGACATATTTCTAGCATTGTAATATCCATAATCTTCTGAAACCATTGGTCCAGGACTTGAACCTTTGGTGGTGTCCAACGAGTAACTGAAACAACGGAAACAAAAAGGTCAACAATGACGGGAAACGGTCTTTTTGCGAAGGAAAGTGATGAAAAAATTACAAACTTACGTGAACGATTACATGATTCAAGAAAAGTTGGAGTTGTGTCCAGGATGATACCACTGGTATCAATGATAAAAAATCGCTCCATTCATCCACAGTCGATGTCATCATCCACGCTGGTGAGAAGGGCGTGGTGGCCACGTTTGCTGAAATTTATTACTTCCCCATAGAAGATTTTGGGGGAGTAGAGATTCATCATGTGTGCCATGCACAATAGGCGTAGACATGCCAGTGTTTCGCCATATAGAAGGGCCTACTTGTGCCAATCTACTAGTGGCACAACTCCAAGATGATGGGGTCGAGCCCTCCGCTCAATGAAAACAGACCCAAGGTGAAGGGATATGTATAGACATACGTAAAACCTTCCTTGGTGAAGGTAACACGCTCTATCATGTCTGGAGCAATGATGTTAAGGTTTGGGCAGTAGCAGTCCTCCTTCACATCAAGAATACTGGAAGGGCGAATAGAGGAAGGGTACCTTCTAACGGCCCAAGTCCGTGAGGACGCGGACGGATACTTCTGTTGGAAGTCTTTGGCAGTGCTCAGATGTTTGGATGGTGCTTACCGTGGGAGGATCAGCATCAACGTCAACCTATTTATCCTTGTTTCTCTTCGAGCCTCCACCGAAGAGAAGACTCGAGTTTCTACAAGGTTCAGTAGAAGAAGCCATGGTAATGGAAGGGCAATAAAATTTTAGAAAAAGTTAGAAAAGATGAAAGTTTTTCTAAGTAGGAGGATCTTATATGCAGATATGGTGATAAACTTATGAAAGTGTTGGGAGGGAAAGAGGTAAAGTGACAAGTATAAATAAAGATATAGACGGCAAAAATTATGGTCATCATCACCTCGAGAACCGGTGAAATAATTGTTGAATCGTGGGGCAACACGTGTTCAAGGTATTAAATGCGAGAAGATGTGCGTCCTTTCAAGTACCAGAGATTGTTCAGAAGGTTTTTAGAAGATTTCCCGCCAAGAAAGAGATCTTCACCAACTTTCCGGTAACACAAAGATATGCCACCGAAAAGCAAGGGGACTATCTGTATAGGATAAATTGGTTCGTTATAAATGATCAAATGATAGTGACATGTGGAGCCGAAGACATGCAGAAAGAAAATCAAGTAACAACTAGTGTCGGGGGAAACAATTGCAGATGGTATAGGATAAACCCCGAGAGGAGCCTGATCAATGGGAGTAGTTCGAAACCATCAGATAGCATTCAATGAATAATATTTTTCAACATTAAATGGGCAGTCTTTGCAGAGAATATTTGTATTCATGGACTACCATTACATATTCATCAATGGCCGCTTTATTGCCATTTAAGAGGAGCTTGATCATAGGATCTTGTTTCCCTAGGTATAGCTATAAATAGTAGGCTCAACATCCATTGTAACACAGGAAAATCCTTGGCAAAACTTATGTTGTATTGCATTCTCAAGCTCAATCAATTAACTTTATTTGGTCTTTTACATTGTTCTTATTTCTGTCCTCATAGGCATTGTTCTCGGAGCCAAGCTTGTCATTTTTTTCGATTTTAATCGTTAAGACTTATTTTTAATCTTGTTTATTTATCATTTTTGGAAATTGGTTTGCTTGTCTATAAACCAGGTAATAAATTCAACTATACCATTTTACGGGTAAACAACTTCGCTAAGTCTTATTTTTAATTTTGTTTATTAATCTTTTTTAGATCAAATAAGTTCACTTGTCTTTGAACCACATAACAAATTCAATTGTACCATTTTATGGATAAACAACGGATGAAGTATTGTGACACCAGATTCATCTGAACCTAATAATTAAAAAGTGGAGCATAAATTATGTGTAAAAATTCACTAAAATTGTAAATAATTGTAAACATGAACCCATATTGAAAAATATAATGAGTTAAATACTAATAACCTTAAAGGTTAAACCCATAAAGTTTAGATTTTGAATCAACAACCAACAAACAAACTCTTAGATAAACTCTAGAGTTTATGAATCTCTTCTATCTGTATTTTGTTGTCTAACTTATGATTTTTATTATTGGATCTATTAAATTTAGAGATTGCAAGACACCACTGGTCAGACTAGTAAACTTTATTTTATTTATGCATATATAGTTACTGATCAACAGTGCCATGCTATCTTGAGCTACTACTTTTAGTAATCCCTCTATTTTAAAAAAATGAATTTATTTTATTTTTAGTCAATTTCAAAAAGAATATTCTTTTCTTAAATTTAAAAAAATATATTTTTAAATTACTCATTTTATCCTTAATGAGATGATTATAGCCACACAAATATTTATGAATTATTTTGGACCGCAAGTTTTAAAAGTCTTCTTTTTTTTCCTTAAACTTTGCGCCCTATTAAATAGGTTCAAACAAATTGAAACGAATGGAGTATCTTGCTAGGTTAAACAAGGTGAAGATCTGCTATTTTTTATCTAATGGTGAAATGTTAAATCCTTTTTATTAAACACCTTAAGGTGTTTAAAATTTATTAAACTATAAGCAATAATACAAGAACATAGGGGGATTAGGTCAAGAACCCTACAAATCAATCTCAAGACAAAGAGGAAAACCTCTGAGTTCCAAACAAATTAAGCTTATAACAATGCAAATTAGAAGACTTCTCTAGTTTAACTAAGTCATGGATGAAACAAAACCTTTTATGACTTAGATATGATAGGCTGGAAAAGTCTAGAGAATGTCACTCCTAGCTAGACTTCATTTTTCTTTGAGATGTTAACTTGGAATCCCTTTCTTGTCCATGGAAAGAATACACGTTATAATCCTCTTTTATCTTTTGTTTTCTTTTCTTGATTTTTGTCCTCTATTCTTCTTGTCGAATATCCATATTCACCTATATGATCATCAAAATCATCGTCATCAGAAAAAGAGAGTGTCCAATTACCTCTTCTACGCCATAACCGTTGATTGGGTTTGTCCTGCTGAAGTTAGTTAAAGAAAGAAGGGCTTAATGATCATTAGCTGACATTGCTAAGCGAGTGCCAAGAGTTAATGGAAGAAAATTATTCAAATGAGGGAGCCCCATGGTCGGATTCAAGATTTGAAGTTTAGGTTTTTTAAATTTTAGTTATTTAGAGTTATTGGGTTCTTAATTTGTAATTTGCACATATTAAATGAAATTCTTTAAGATGTATACACAAAGACTTTATGAGTTCGGAATCTTAATCCTTTTAAATTACTGGATTTTAAATTAATAATTTGTACATATTTAATGAAATTTGAAGATAAATATATAATTTAAATCAAAATTACTGAATTCGATCGAATCCGTAATCAAAATTGTGGCTTCGTTTCTTTGTATACAAGATCCGGGTCAAAGCTATTAAGTTCTGTGCATATCTTAAATGGTAAACCGCCCCTAGTTCTACACATAGCTGCACTACTCTACTCCAACCTCATTGTCATGGATATGATTCACATCTCTTTCAAATCATCAAGTCATCATAAAACAAAAATGTAAATGAATTCAAATATAGATACAATTTCTTATAAGTATGTTAATAGAATTAATTTTATATACCCTAGTTGGGGTGCAGTGGGGATGGGGGCAAGGTATAGAGACTAGAGTGGTCTTTCTTGTTATATTAAAATGACAGGGAGATAATAAGATAACATGGGCTTGCGTGCTGCTACTGACACAAGAGGCCCCAAAGTTGGCAGATAAACAAGGGCACATTTTCTATTAGCCTTTTTAAGTGCTTTTGCATTTATATTCGATTTTGGTTTACAATTGAACCTATACCTATTTTGCAAAAAAGTTTACAAGCGTATCTATTTTACTATTAACTTCACATTTATCGAGTTTGAAGTTAAAAAAAATGCTTAAAGTAAAAAAATTACACTTCAAATGCACTTAATGTCAAATATTCAGCAGTGCAACCAATGGTTTCATCCACTTAAGGTTAATAAGTCCGAAGTGAAAAATTGACTTCAGATGCACTTAAGGCCAATAAGTCTGAAGTGAAAAAATTACACTTCAGATGCACTTAAGGCCATAAAGTCTTAAGTGCAACAAACGTTTTCATTCACTTAAGGCCAATAAGTCTGAAGTGAAAATTTACACTTCAGATGCACTTAAGACCAATAAGTTTGAAGTGAAAAATTGCACTTCAGATACACTTAGGTCAGAAGATTTGAAGTGCAACAAATGTTTTGATACATTAAGGCCAATAGTCTGAAGTGAAAATTGCCCAAAAACAGAAATTTTTTATTCGAATTATAACAATCTAATATACCAGTTAATACTTAAATTTACTCAAAATAAGTTCAAATTTGAAACATAACCTCCAAATATCATCAGGAACAAACCCCAATCATTAATTTGTCAAAAAAATAATAAATCTAATGAACCCATTTTGCAATTAAGAAAAAATAAGAATAAAACCCTAAGCAATAATTAAAATAAAGCGTCATAACAACTCACTATTATAAAATATTATAAACTACATTAAAATATATTGACAATCACCATATAAAATCATTATCATCCGAAGAAGAAGAAGAAAATGAAGGAGGAGAAGAAGAAGAAGGAGAAAGTGGAGAAGGAGAAGGGGCGACCAAATAAGACGCTCGTTCAATTTTACGCCTTCTTCCCCTACTTGACTTCGTCAACTACCCTCTTGTTTGGGGGACATATGGAGAAGGACGTCAGCGTTTTCTTCTCCTACCCTTAACCCACAACAAAGTAAAGACAATATAAGTACTGATGAGAAAATGAATCTTCTATCTAATTTAATCCACAATTTAACTTATAAGATGAGAACCGCTCAAAATCATATAAATTAAGAGATTAAGTTCTCCATCAACAATTGATATGAGAATTTTGTAAACCAAACTTCTCGTGCCAAACCTGGTAACGGAAGCGTGGAGAATATAATATATGAACCTGAAATCTTGTAAACCAAAAATTAGGATGAGTCTTAGAAATTGAAATTTGAACCTAATCCAATCTTAAAAGTTAATTAGGATTGTCCAAAACTAAGTCCTCCCCTTCCACCATCGCCTTGTGAATCTAACAATTATAAGCACACCTCGGCGTTCAATTCGACATAATAACTTTTATTCCAACGGACAGAGGCATTACATATATTTGATAGTCCACGGACCTCATAATTTTGGATATAAAGTGTGTGTCTGGCTAACATACTACGTGAAGGTAGTAAGTTAGTATCATACTCACTTTTGATTTCACTAAAATAACTTTGTCACCTCATTAAAATAAAGATTTTTAGGGGCTGTTTGGGCTTTTTCTGAATCTGCAGTCCAATCTCTTTCTTCTCCATTGCACTACTAGCAATTGTTGTCAAGTTTTGCTGACTAGATTGAGTATTAAACAGATCCATGTTAATTAAAACTTATAAACTAGTTTTGTTGTGAAAAAGTTAAATTATTGTTCATCCTTGTAAAAGAGTGTTTGAAAGTATTAATTGAACCAGCAAACTTCAGAAGAACTTCCGGCGAACAACGGCCATCTTGGTGTGCTATTATTGAAACAAAATAAACTGTTTCCGACAAAAATATTCGGCGAACATTAAGAAGTGCAGCTATTTCATATGAACCAAATTGAACTCAGACAAAAGATTGAGTGCGAATAACGGCGTAGGAACATATCTCCACTACTCACTGCCTTCTTCCTCCTCAACCCCCTGCTGCACCTTCACTTTTGGTGGACACCAACAAATGAAAAAATAGGAAAAGTATATTGTACCCCTAAATCTGATTAGCGAATGAAATGGTGTCAAAACACAAAATTCTTAGCTCCATGAAATGGTTGAGAAGAGTCGATGCTACTTGTCTCCTTATTTCCGCCCAGATATTATAGTGAAGATTTGAATTTGGGTGTAATGGAGGAGAATGAGATGAAAGAAACCGGTAAATGTTTGGAGGGAATTAAGAAATTTAGGGGAAAGACCAAAAAGCCCCTGAAAATCTTTTATTTTAACAAAGTAGCAGGAGTCTTTTAGTGAAACACAAAATGGTTACAATGCTAATCTACTTCACGTACTATGTTAGCAAGACCTTATATATATATATATATATATAACATAACTAAAGTTCAATAAAAAAAATTCAATCAAATTTATGTGAACATATTTTCTTTTCTGTTTAAAAAAGAATGAACTCTTTCTAAATTTGGAAATAATTTAACTTAACCATAAAAATATTCTGGACCCCTTTTTGACTTATTTAAGAGTACCAATTCCAAAAATCTTCATTTTTTCTTAAACTTCATGTTCAGTAAAATATGTTCACATAAATTGAAACGGAGAGAGTGCTATTTAAATTCTAAATCAACCTCTGCTAAAAATCATGAATAATATTTGCTAATAATCCACCAACCCATCCAGCCTACCCAAGCCTCCTTATTCTCTTTCACCGATTCCTTGTATTTCCTCTCTATATATTTCAAACTTACTATAAAAACAAGAATAGCCCACAGCTTTCTCCCATGCACTTGTCTATTGATCTTCACCTCCAACACTTCTTGCTTAGTGTTTCTGTCTTACTCTTCTTTTTGGTTCCCATATCTCTTTGTCCATAACTTGTCTCTGAAACAGGTACTATCCTCTGCTCGTTTTAAACTCCCACACCACAGAACTCGCATAATATTCATTCAAGATTTTATTATAACTTCTCTCTGACAGCTTAATTACAAACTCTTTCTATTCTGGTATATATATATATTGTCTGAATTGTGAGTCCTTTCTCAGTTCCCCTGACAATGTCAAGTCGAAGATCACGTCCGAGACAGTCAGGAGTTTCAAGAATTAGTGATGATCAAATTGCCGATTTGGTATCCAAGTTACAACTGCTTATCCCTGAAATCAGCAATAGGAGTTCTGACAAGGTACCATGAATATATATTTTTGAGTTTAAGTTTTATGTATTGATTGGTGTAATACACAATTATGTCACTTATAAGATAATATAAATAAATCACTATAGTACGTATTAAATATTGCTAACCTGATAAAACTAGTAACTAACCTAGTTACGCTGATCGTGCAAAAAATTGGTTGTATCATGTATATAAACTTATATTCGAATATTTTTTAGCTATATTCACTCAACATTGGTCATTTTTGTTGTCTTCATTTACTTACTGTATACATGTTGTGTGTGCAAAAACGAGCACATTTTGATGAAGACATTCATATTTTATGTGGCCTTCATTTTCTTTTTAGGGATAAGTTTAAGGGTCATATTCTCATGCCCACAAGCCCTCATTTAATAATGTGTTGCAGCATGTGGTGTAGGACATTTTGTCACTTCATAATATTTCTTGGTAGTCACATTTATAGACTCTTTGTCACTTCATTATATATATTTCTTGGTAGAGTCACATTTATTTACATGCATTTGAGCTTATGTTAATTAAGTAAAAGGTTTAATTAGTTGGTGTATGATCTCGTGAGCTAATTCTAACTTTTATCTTATCATTTGGTTGAATTAGGTTACAGCTTCCAAAGTGTTGCAAGAGACATGTAACTACATAAGAAGTTTACACAGACAAGTGGAAGACCTAAGTGAACGATTATCGGTGCTTTTGGATTCTATTGAGAATGATAGTGCTCAAGCTGCTATTATTAGAAGTTTATTACTTCTGTGACAATAATTGCCATTATTAGAAGCATACTAATTTCAACTGCAATCTCTATTTTGTACTTCTCTTTAATTCCATCTTGTTATTTTGGATTCCAAGAGACGTGCAACTACATTAGTAGTTATATTTAATTAGCGTTTGGCCACTAGGCTCTCTCTCTCTATTTAAACTGGCTAGTATCAGCTATATCATACATATATATACTTAGATATGGCAAGTTTGGATAGTAATATTGGTTTCTAATCCATCCATTTCAAGATCTGATGCTTCTTTCCCCAGCCATTGTTAAATATAATTAAATATTTTATCACACCAGAATTTTGGGGGGCCTAATTTTTTTTTTCCAATTTCTACTTGATAACTGGTATTTAATTTGAGCAGTAATTAATTCGAATTTGAATCAGGTAAAGTCCAATAAAGTGGCAACTGCTCCTTAGAAAAAGAAAATTCACTCCAAATATTCCAACCAAATACCTCTGATTAAAGAAGAGAGATCCTACAAATCTTTTTAAGAAAATATAAGTATTTCAAAGTAGAAAAGTTAAATGTTTTATATATAAAAAAACTTACATTTATCATTAGAAAATGAGTGATACACTTTTAAACTGTATTTTTATTTCTCTTTTCTTTTTTCTCAAATTTTCATCATTGCAACAAGTATATTTGAAACATCAAAAATTATTTTTAACATAAAGTTATCAATTTCTTGAATCAAGTTCTGTTACCTAAGATTAATAGTGTCACATGAGAGATTAAATAGTTTATGTACGAAATTATTAAAAATTCTATTCTCAAAAATCTAGAAAAATCTACTTCAAATATAAATATATTGATTTTTTTTTTTTAAATAAGGCCTTCCATTAAAGTTTGGCTTTAGGCCACCAAACTTATTGAGCCGTCTGATGTGTGACTATAATTCATGATTTAACGCATTATGTGCCTTGTATTTTACGTGCTTTAATGATAAAATACACTTTGTTAGAGCGTAATGAAGTTTATTTTATATGTAAGTGAATTAGAGATGGAAGTCGAGCTAAATGGATACTTAAACGTCGAAAGTGCGCATGAAAATGGTGAAAAGGAGAAGCCAGGAAAAAGCCAGCTCGACCAGGCTTTAGACTGGTGAGGCCAGGCTAAAGCCAGGCCAGACCAGGCTTTAGCCTGGCGAGGCCAGCTTAAAGCCGGGGTCCAGATCCGACTTTCCAAGTATTAAACATTTTTCCAGCATAACTAGGAGTGACTTAAACGTTTAGGGCTTATTCCAAACATATAAATAGACCCAAAAATACAACTTTGAAGGACTTTTGCCATTGGAGACAAGAGGAGATCGTGGAACATTAGTTGGAAACTCAAAACATTAATTTTTACATCCCTTATTCCTTACTCTGTAATTTAATTATGCAATTTACTTTGGATTTGATTACTATGAGTAAGAGGAGCTAAACTCTTAATCTAGGGTTTTGATGGAACCTTTTGTAGGATAAATTCTTGTTATGTTTTTATATAATTGAGCCGTTGTATTTCTCTACTTGTTCAACTACGTGTTTATTGTTGTTGATTGAATGTTCATCGATTGACTGTGCCTATTTATTATGTGTTGCTTGAGAAATACATATTTAGGTGGTTTTTAAACAATGTCACTCCTAACGTATCTGAGAAATCAATACAGCGAGTTTAAAGGTAGGTTTAGAAATAACAAAGCCTTGACGTGGTCATAATGAACGGTTAGATAAAGCCAACTAGCGTAGTTCGATATAATATGTCTAGTAAATTGTTGTAGTTGCTCGAGAGAGAATTACGGCACCTAAAGTGCTCATGATCAGTAGAGAATACATAGGCAAAATTGTAGAGAATATAGCGGGAAGGATTCCAACATTTGGGGAAATCATAACTCTAGACCTTCTTAATTTAGTCTCCAACCCTAAGTATCTTTAGTTGTTAATTTACTGCTTTAGTTTGTTAGTCGATTAGTTAGATATAAGAATCTTAATATTTATAACTTATAAATTTATTCGAGCTTGTCTTCTTAGCGATATTAAAATAATTATGGCGAAACCTTAGTTCTTTGTGAGATTCGACTCCGGACTTTTAGACCGGATTATATTTGCAGCGACCGCTTATCCTTTTTAGGACTAGAGTTGGGCGTGATCAAATTTTAGCGCCGTTGACGAGAAACTAATGGTGTAGCTGTAGGTATACATATTGCTAGGTTTCAAGTTTGAGCTTTTATTTTTATTTTTTGTATTTGATTTTTTTATTTTCTTTTTGTTTAACTTGTTGATTTAAAAAAAAATTATGGCATCTTGGAATTATGAGAATTTTGATGCTGGTAATTTTACTTTTAACCCTCCTTATGCATATTGTGGAGAAAACCACCCATGGCTAAATTATATAAATATTCCTGAGAGCGAGTTATGTGTACCAACTCAATCTTATGTGTGCAATATATGTGATATGTGTGGTGGTCAAGACGGTCACTTTCATGGTTGTACTTATATTTCTTATCTTCCCCCAACCCCTTTACTTTGATGGTTCTTCTTTTTCTTGTGAAGTTAATAGGAACAAAGAACCTGGGGATGCGGACCTGAAGGAGATCAAAGATATGTTAAAGTGCCTTCTGGAACAAAAAAAATGAGAAACAGCTGCAGATAGAGAGGCAAGAGGCAACTATTCGCAACTTGGAGGCTCAATTGAGTCAAGTGGTTGGAGTTGTTAATACTCAACAAGCCAATATTGGGGATAGTAACCAAGAAGAGCGTGAATTTGAGGTGTTAATTAAGGAGGTCAGAGTGGAACATCAAAAACCTATACAACTACCATTTGAGGATGTCGATGTTGAAGAAGTGAGACTAGAATCAGCCATGGACTTTGAGGATATAACTTTTGTTGACTCTAGTATCATTGATGTTGAGGATGTTGAAAGTCCTGAAGCTCATGAGTTTGAGCGCATTGGTCCTTGCTCCAAACATTTTTCCACAATGGGCTTGGATGTTGATATGGAAATAGAGTCATCCGAGCCGATTGAGGAGTCAAGGAATGAGGAACAAGGTGCCTACATCCTGGAATTTTACTTGCCAGAAAGACAAGACTACATACCTCATCTAAAAGCCAAGAAGTGTAAAATAGTACAATGGTTGCTTGGGCCAGTTAGATTTGTTCCACCACCCCTAGAGCATAACCGAAAACTTGAAGCCAAATTGGGGGCTCAATTCATAAGTTCAAGGTGGAGGCAAAAAGTGATTCACGTCATGCCGCGACGTTAAATCAAGCGCTTGTTGGGAGGCAGCCGAGCTTTACTGTTTTATTTTATATTATTTTTTTTTTGTTTTTTCTAATTGTATTATTTTTGTAGTGTCAATTTTTGATTTTCTAGGAGCATGGACCACAAAGCCATTAGGAGGATGCAACATCAAACCACATGGTTGGAAATAAGTGTGAGGTACCCGCACGAAGGACCAGAATTGGGAGAAGTCTGAGTAACCCATGAGCTTCTAGTGCTTCGGCCTTTGGCCTACCTGGGAGTTTCTTTTACCCTTTTATTGGTATGGTGTGCATTGGGGACAATGCACAATTTTAAGTGTGGGGTGAGGAGATTGTCTGGGTGACTGTCTATGCTATTTTAGTTCTGTTAGTTTAATTGAATAAATATTATATTTTTTTAGAAAAATGAAAAAAAAAGCAGAAATATGTTGGACTCTTCCCGACGATGGATATCCTAAACAATTTTCTTGAGGGAAGTAAGTCTAAGAAAAATACCAAAAAAATTTTGTAGGTAGTGTAGTAATTCCCCCTTGGTTTTTCTTTGGGCCGCGGTTCTTTTCCAAGGGTTTTTAATTGAACCGGGTGTAGGTAGTTTTAATTTTAGGAGTAGGAGTCCATGATGGCTATGCATTTAATCGCAGAAATATCTCTGAGCTTTATCATGC
Organism: Nicotiana paniculata; assembly: GCA_005239505.1. Lineage (NCBI taxonomy): Eukaryota > Viridiplantae > Streptophyta > Magnoliopsida > Solanales > Solanaceae > Nicotiana > Nicotiana paniculata. The sequence continues at coordinate 25,170 of ML323717.1, forward strand.
CTTGAGAATAGTCAGTACTCTGGTTGTGACGCCTAGACTCAATTTTGACTCTAGGATAAATACCTTAAATCGTGGATTCTTAAATTTGCTTAACTGCTTTGACTGTAGTGTCGTGATAAAACCAATCCTGAATGAGTTTGTGTTATGTCTGTGTGAGGTTTGCATGTATTTTGTGCATTGCATTTGATCTCTATAACTTGCCCAGTGTGTGTGCAAAGCAAAATAGTAGTCTTGTTCAGTCTGAGAAGTGATATAGGCAGTTCTTTGTTAAGCCATATATATATAGAGTACCCACCGAAATGTGATGTATCGTAGTTAACCCCGTTGAGCCTATAATCCTGTTTCTTTGATAACCACATTAGAAGTTGTATCCCGTTGTTGAACCGACCATATATTTGAACCTTGTCACCTCTCATGAGCACTTGGATTGTGATGAATTATGGAAAATTTAAAGTGTGGGGTGGTGGGTTTGATTTTGAGTGGAACAAGGAAATGAGGAGAAATGTGCACCGTATGAAATAAAAAAAAGTGTCAATAAAGCCATTTAGATAGGAAAGAAAAAAAAAAGAGAAAAGAAAGAAAAGAAAAAAAAAATAATAATAATAATAATAAAAAAAAAATATATATATATATATATATAGTAGTTGTAATATATGAAAGAAGAAAGAATTTTATATATATATATATATATATATATATATATATATAATTCCTGATGGTGGTGGATTTTGATGTATTGGTGCTTGAAGAAGTAGGGGATAAAATATAGTGAAGTTAAGGTGGAATGTTGGTTTGACATAAGTATGGGCTTGAAGGTTGAAGTGTTTGTACTAAAGTGCTTAAGGGAGGTGTAGTCACTTATATCAAGATGTATCCTACCTGACCCACAGCCTACATTACAACCAATGAAAGTCCTATTTGATCTTAGACTGAATGAACTCAATTAGTGGAGTATGACACTAAGGGAAAGCTTATGGTACGTCATTCGGGGCATATGAATGTTATTTCTGAGAGCGAGTGAATTTTTTCTATCTTGAGTTCTTATGATTTTAAAATTCATGGTGTGAGGAACTAAGCTCTTTGATTGGGTGAGGGCACATGATTCATAAAGGAAAGGTAATGTTGTTGACCTCCATGTTAGAGTAAGTAAGTAAATTGTAAATAAAGCATGGTATTTGTGAGTCGGTTATTGAGGCGAGGATGTCACACCTTTGTGCTTATACTATTTTAAAAATTCTTGGTATAATAACTTAAGGGAATTGCTTAATAAGTTGTGCTCATGAGTGTAGTTTAATTTCTCGAGGACAAGCAAATGTTTAAGTGTGGGGTATTGATGTGGCTATAATTCATGATTTAACGCATTATGTGCCTTGTATTTTACGTGCTTTAATGATAAAAATATACTTTGTTTGAGCGTAATGAATTTTATTTTATGTGTAGGTGAATCAGAGATGGAAGCTGAGCTAAATGGATACTTAAACGTCGAAAGTGCGCGTTAAAATGGTGAAAAGGAGAAGCTAGGAAAAATCTAGCTCGACCAGGATTTAGCCTGGTGAGGCCAGCCTAAATCCAGGCCAAACTAGGCTTTAGCCTGGCGAGGCTAGCCTAAAGCCAAGCCAGACCAGGCTTTAGCCTGGCGAGGCCAGCTTAAAGCCAGGGTCCAGATCCGACTTTTCAAGTATTAAACATTTTTCTGGCGTAACTAGGAGTGACTTACACGTTTAGGGCTTATTCCAAACATATAAATAGACCCAAAAACACAAATTTGAAGGACTTTTGCCATTGGAGACAAGAGGAGATCGTGGAAAACTACTCGGAAACTCAAAATATTAATTTTTACATCCCTTATTCCTTACTCTATATAATAATTATGCAATTTACTTTGGATTTGATCTCTATGAGTATGAGGAGATAAAATCCTAATCTAGGGTTTTGATGGAACCTTTTGTAGGACAAATTTTTGTTATGTTTTTATATAATTGAGCCATTGGATTTCTCTACTTGTTCAACTACGTGTTTATTGTTGTTGATTGAATGGCCGTCGATTGACTGTGCCTATTTATTATGTGTTGCTTGAGAAAGGATACATATTTAGGTGGTTGTTGAACAACGTCACTCCTAACGTATGTGAGAAATCAATACAGTGAGTTTAAAGGTAGGTTTAGAAATAACAAAGCCTTGACGTGGTCATAATGAGCGGTTAGATAAAGCCAACTAGCGTAGTTTGCGAGAATATGTCTAGTAAATTATTGTAGTTGCTCGAGAGAGAATTACGACACCTAAAGTGCTCATGATCAGTAGAGAATACATAGGCGAAATTGTAGGCAACATAGCAGGAAGGATTCCAACATTTGGGGAAATCATAACTCTAGTCCTTCTTAATTCAGTCTCCAACCCTAAGTATCTTTAGTTGTTAATTTACTGCTTTAGTTTGTTAGTCAATTAGTTAGATATAAGAATCTTAATATTTATAACTTAGAAATTTATTCGAGCTTGTCTTCTTAGTGATATTAAAACAATTATGGCGAAACCTTAGTTCTTTGTGGGATTCGACTCCAGACTTTTAGAGCGGATTATATTTGCAGCGGCCGCTTATCCTTTTTAGGACTTAGAGTTGGGCGTGATCATCACCGCCCCTGGACTATTTTCATCCTGCCCTTAGTTTTATTCTATATGATGTCATTTGACTTATAATGACAATGACTTACTTTAATATACATACTCCATATGCATTCGTTAACTGTATTAGTTTACTGTTGTATACGATTAACATCGCGCTTGCCCTTTTTTTATGGTTGATCGAGACCGGGGTGGCAGGCCAAGGTTCGACCCTATGTCATATCGGACCATAACACAAAATCAGGTTGCCAAGCTCGTGATTCAGGGACTGGTCAATATCAAGATCAACCGAGATCGAGACCGAGAGGGATAGAATTCGAGCGAGATCGAGGGAAGCCTGCTAAGTTGAATAACGGAAAACCAAGATATCCGTGATCGAGCAAGGATCACGGCAGAAATCTCGATATGTATCAAGTCAAGACCGGTTAATTAGCCAATCATGGGATTTTCTACAGTATTTAGAATTGTACCATGAGTAGAACTCCTCTACTATATAAAAGGTGTTCTAATCATTTTGTAATCATCATATTAACACTATTAAAAGCAATATATTACGTTTTCTCTCTTAAGCTTGTATACTCTGTTGCTCAGTTCATACCTTTCAATAGCATACTCATTTGGTTCGAGGGTGACCTTGCTTGTGGCCAAAGCCGCATATCATATTTTTTTTGCTCTATGTCCATTTAGAGTCAATTTCTAATATCAGTTTGCATATTTTCTCAGTGTGTGCTAAGTGAAATCACATATCCTTAAAACTACTTATAAATTTAATTATTATTCTATTTTAAGAGTAAATAGTTTGGCGTCCACCGCGGGGCTAAGGATAATAGTGATTATCAGGTGCTGATTTTCGTAACACACACTGCTTTACACTTGTTCTTTTAAGCATTTTTGATTTCAGGATCAGCATGTCGAACTCCCCAGCAGTACCTACACACATCGACAATGGCCTGGATTTTCATAGCAAAAATGACAACATAGCCACTCTAGGAAACGAAGTTACTCTAGTTGATGGAGTTCCAGTTGCAGACCCCATTGACGTCAATTCCCATATGTCCATTAATGCAAATCTAGACGTCGTCCCCAAAAATAGCGTCCGTAGAGATGTTCGATCAGCCGGTCAGAATGCACAGGGCGGCGAAGAAGGAAGAATCAGCCTTCGAATAATATTTGATATGTTATAGGCTCAACAAGCTGTAATAGCGCAACTCCAAAATCAGAACCATGCACCGAGCAGGGTTGAGCCCGAGCCATCGTAGGAAGTTGTTCATAGGGTCGAATCGGTGCCGGGAAGATCAAATGGAAATGAAATAGGAACCGATCCCGCTATCATGAAGATGCTCGAAGAGTTGACAAAGTGAGTCGAATCAGGGGAGAAGAAGATCGAAGCAAATGACAAGAAGGTAGAAACATATAACTCCATAGTTGATCAAATTCCGTGGGCACCACCGATTTTGAAAGGCTTGGATTCGAAGACGTTCGTGAAAAATCCCTCCCCCCCCCCGAGCGCGGCTCCTAAACCCATTCCAAAGAAATTCCACATGCCAGAAATTCGCATGTATAATGGAACTACCGGCCCCAACGAGCATGTCACTTCTTACACATGTGCAATTAAGGGAAACGAGGACGATGCGATCGAGTCTGTATTGATGAAGAAATTTGGGGAGACCTTATCAAAGGGAGCGATTATATGGTACCATAATTTTCCACCCAACTCCATTGATTGTTTTTCCATGCTCGCAGATTCCTTCGTTAAGGCACACGTTGGAGCCATAAAGGTCGAGACTAGGAAGTCGGACCTCTTCAAAGTGAAGAAGAATGACAACGAGATTCTCAAAGAGTTTGTGTCTCGGTTCCAAATGGAACACATAGATCTACCACCGATTGCCGACGATTGGCCGTTAAGGCCTTCACTCAAGGGATAAACATACGAAGCTCGTTGGCCTCACAACACTTAAAGCAGAACTTGATTGAATATCCAGTTGTCACCTGGGCCGATGTGCATAATCAATACCAGTCAAAGATTAGGGTCAAAGACGACCATTTGCGAACTCCTTCTGCGTCCGTTTATCCTATTAGGCCCGTCGACGGAGTAAAAGGGTTATTGACCGGGAACCACGGTCAAACAGAGATCGGTACCAGCCATAAGGCAGAGTTCGGAGAAACAACGGGCCTGGACGCAACCCCGTTCGAGGTTATAGAAGAAATGATCAAGGACAAAGATCTTGAGGGCTCATGAATAAGAGTGGTTACGACAGGAATGTCGAGCCCAAAGAGGCACCACGACTATCGGAATATAACTTCAACATTGATGCGTCAGCTATTGTATCAGCCATCGGGCGCATCAAAGACACCAGGTGGCCTCGACCTCTGCAGGCTGATCCGGCCCAGAGAAATCCTAATCAAATTTGCAAGTATCATGGAACCCATGGTTATAGAACAGAAGATTGCAGACAGCTGAGGAGGGAGGTAGCCTGTTTGGTCAACGAGGGGCATCTTCGAGAATTCTTAAGTGATAGGGTTAATAACCACTTCAAGAACAGAGATTCAACAAAGACAGAATGAGCAAGAGGATCTGTAGCACGTAATCCACATAATTATTAGAGGGGTCGATATTCCTCAGGGGCTCGTATTTAAGTGCAGTAATGTGTCAATCACAAGGGAAACACAGACTCGGGATTATGTACCAGAAGGGACCTTGTCTTTCAATGACGAGGATGCAGAGGTGATCCTACAACCCCACAATGATGCACTGGTAATATTTGTTCTTATGAATAAAACTCAAGTTAGACGTGTTTTGATTGATCCAGGTAGCTCGTCCAAAATTATTCGATTGAGGGTCGTGGAATAGCTCGGCCTACAGGATCAAGTTGTGCCCGCAACCCGAGTACTTACCGACTTCAACATGGCATGCTAAACCACCAAAGGCGATATAACTTTGCCAGTGAAGGTGTTCGGGACCATCCAAATAAATAAAGTTCCATATGATTGAGGGTGACATGAGGTATAACGCCCTGTTTGGAAGGCCATGGATCCATAACATGAGGGCAATACCCTCGACCCTTCACCGGGTTCTGAAATTCCCAACACCAGAGAGAGTCAAAATGTTTTATGGGGAGCAGCCCACCACAAAGGAAATGTTTGCAGTCAACGAAGTGATACCAATATCATCACTCTCATCAACAAAAGGATTAGATTTGAAGGGAAAATAAGAAGCCAAATAGCAACCATAAACACGGCCTCAAACTAATCGGAGGGGCAAGGGATCGACGATGATGATGACTATTGGACCCCTCGATCCTTCATAATTCCTGATGCCTCCGACGCTACCAAGTCAACGATCGAAGAGCTGGAACATGTCGTATTGATCGAACATCCGCCCGAATGAATTATATATCTGGGCACGGGGCTAATCCCCGAGCTTAGGAAAAAACTTATTAAATTCCTATTAGCTAACATTGATTTCTTTTCTTGGTCCCATCTTGACATGATAGGGATCCCACCGGAAATCACTACCCATAAACTAAGCCTGGATCCGAGGTCTCATCCGGTGAAGCAAAAAAGAAGGCGCAATCTGAGGTTAAGCATTCCTTCTTCAAGGACTAGGTAACCAAATTTCTCAAAATAGGATCCATTCGGGAAGTAAAATATCCCGAATGGTTAGCAAACAAAGTGGTAGTCCCTAAGAAGGGAAATAAACATATAATGTGTGTAGATTATAAAGACCTAAATAAAGCATGCCCTAAGGATTCTTTTTCTTTGCCTAACATTGATCATATGATCAATGCCATGGACGGCCACAAGATTCTCAGTTTTCTCGATGCCTACTCGGGGTACAACCAAAAACAGATGAACCCGGACGACCAGGAAAAGACCTCGTTTATCACTAAGTACATCACCTACTATTATAATGTAATGCCATTCGGATTGAAAAATGCTGGTGCGACTTATTAACGCCTAGTAAACCGAGTGTTCAAAGAACAAATAGGAAAATCAATGGAAGTTTATATTAATGACATGTTAGTTAAGCCCATGCGAGTAGAGGACCATTTGAAGCATTTGCAGGAAATTTTTGATATACTAAAGAGGTACAACATGAAGTTCAACCCAGAAAAAATGTGTTCGGGGTCGGCTCAGGCAAGTTTCTTTGCTTCATGGTATCCAATCGGAGGATCGAGATCAACCACGATAAAATCAAATCTATCAAGGATATCACGGTAGTAGATAATGTAAAGGTCGTGCAGAGGCTAACAGAGTGCATAGTTGCCCTAGGGCAATTCATTTCGAAATCCTCAGATAGGAGCCACCGATTCTTCTCGCTACTAAAGAAGAAGAATAATTTTACATGGATTCCAGAATGCCAACAGGCCTTGGAGGAACTAAAGCGGTACTTATCGAGCCCGCCGCTACTTCACACTCCATAAGTAGACGAGCAAATTTACTTGTATTTGGCAGTATCGGAGATAACGGTAAGTAGAGTCTTAGTTAGAGAATAACAAGGTACGTAATTCCCTGTCTATTATGTTAGTCGAACCTTAGGTGAGGCCGAGACCAGATATCCACACTTAGAAAATTAGTGCTTGCTTTAATAAGAGCCTCTAGGAAACTAAAATCATATTTTCAATGTCATCCAATATGTGTTGTAATAACTTATCAACTTCGAAATATTTTAGACAAACCCGAGTTTTTGGGTCGATTGGCCAAATGGGCCGTAGAAATCAGCAGGCACAATATTGAATATCGACCCCGTACCGCCATCAAGTCTCAAATCTTGGCTGACTTCATGCTGGCACTCGTACTTGAGGTAGAAAGAGAACTATTAATAAAATTGGGTACATCCTCGGGAGTCTGGACCCTCTTTACAGACGGTGCTTCGAACGCGAAGGGGTACAGGCTAGGTGTACTAAAACCATCCACAGGTAATGTAGTTAGACAATCTATCAGGACTACAAAATTGACTTACAATGAGGCCGAGTATGAGGCCATGATTGCAGGTCTCGAAGTAAACAGGACTTTTGAAGTTCGAGAAGATCGAATGCAGAGATACTTGGATAAACTGCTGGTGACTCTACATCGATTCAAGGAATGGACCCTGCAACATGTACCTCGAGAAAATAATAGCGAGGCCAATGCCCTCGCAAACATAGGGACATTGGTCGAAGACGACGAACTCAACTCGGTGATTGTTGTATAACTCATGAGATTGGTGATCAAAGAAGGTCACGTCGAGATAAACTCCACAAGCTTGACCTGGGATTGGAGAAAAAAGTACATAGAGTATTTGAAGAATGGAAAACTTCCATCTGATCCAAAGGAGTCGAGAGATCTACGCACAAAGGCAGTACGGTTCACCTTGTCTGAAACGGAACGCTGTTTAGAAATATGTTCGATGGTCCGTTAGCAATATGTCTGGGACCGGAAGATACCGCATACGTCCTAAGAGAAGTTCACGAGGGAACTTGTGGAAATCATTGTGGTGCCGAATAATTGGTCCACAAAGTAATCAACGTCGGGTACTATTGGATTGATAAGGAGAAAGATGCAAAGGAGTTCGTTCGAAAATGCGACAAATGCCAAAGCATGCGCCAACGATTCATCAACCCGAGGAACTGCTCCATTCGATTTTATCCCCATGGCCGTTCATGAAATGGGGAATGGACATCGTCGGCCCTCTTCAGTCTGCCCCAGGTAAATCTCAGTTTATCTTATTTATGATTGATTATATCTCTAAGTAAGTTTAAGCACAGGCTTTCCAGAAAGTCAGAGAAAAGGAGATCATAGACTTTATTTGGGACCACATCATATGTCGATTGGGGATGCCCTCCGAGATTGTGTGTGATAATGGAAAGAAGTTCATCGGCAGCAAAGTGACTAAATTCCTCGAAGATCAAAAGATCAAAAGGATCCTATCAATGCCTTATCACCCCAGCGGGAACGGACAATCTGAATCGACCAACAAAACCATCATCCAAAATCTTAAGAAGAGATTGACAGACGCCAAAGGGAAATTGAGAGAAATATTACCCTGAGGTTTTATGGGCATATCGCACAAAAATGAAATCCAATACCGGAGCAACACCGCTCTCGTTAGTTTATGCGCTGAAGCTTTAATCCTGGTCGAGGTCGGAGAATCTAGCATCAGGTTCTGATATGAAACAGAAGAGTCAAATAACGAGGCCATGAATACGAGCCTAGAATTGTTGGATGAAAGACGCGAAGCCTCCCTCGTCCGATTGGCCGCCCAAAAATAGCGGATCGAAAGGTACTACAATCGAAGAGCCAATCTTCAACATTTTAACATCGGGGACTTGGTGCTAATAAAAGTCACCCTCAACACCCGAAATCCTAATGAAGGAAAATTGGGTCCAAACTAGGAAGGACAATACTATATACTCGAAGTAACCAGAAAGGGATCCTACAAGCTCGGCACGATGAACCGCGAACAACTACCGAGCAATTGGAACATATCACACCTAAAACAATACTACTGCTAAGGTATTCCCCCCCCCCCCCC
>ML323717.1:34466-98680 GCA_005239505.1 Nicotiana paniculata
AGGTTTTCCCCCCCCCCCCCTTCCATTTTAGACTAACCCTTGCAGATAGTCAATCGAGAACGATGATGGATTTTTTCGACACAAAGTATTTAGGTCTGAAAGCACGCGTTGCACTCTTTTTCCCTTAGATCAGTTTCGTCCCAAATGGGTTTTCCAGCAAGGATTTTAATGAGGCAACCGTTGATCGTGCTAACTTAGAACAATTAAACAGTATCCGAGGCTTCTTTGCAATCAACCTCGAATACTGGGGGAATTGCCCTCGAATATCAACTTTGTTGCAAGGAAATTACTTCATAACAACGGGGTCTCGATAGGTGAAATTTGTAAGGGCCAAATGGTCGAACAAATCGTGCCTGCATAGGTCGATCGGGCCCTGGCACAGAACATGTACGCATGTATAATCATTTTTCGCAACAATAAAGAGAAGTATTTTTCCTTGCCAATATCTCATGCCTTAGAAAAAATTTTCTACTTTACAATTCAATACTTTCGATCTATTATGGAAACGGGCTTACGGGCCGATCATAACCATAGTTCGGATAATCACCCCCACACTCGGGGACTATTGTCTGAAATGTAAATTCGAACAAGATCGAATTAACAAAACATCGAGGCCATAAGACCTTTTAGGAAACCCTCAAATTTTAGAGGCCACGGCCACCCCACTCGGGGACTATTACTTCGGGCAAGCTCGAAATAAACGGGAAAATAAGCCCAACGGGCAGACCCCACACTAAGAGGCTACGGCCAAATTAACACGGTTTGAAGACAACTGAATTTCGTAACAAAATAGGCCTTCGAATTCTTTCATAAGCGGTTATAAAGGCTACCCCCAGCAAATTCATAAAAGGATTTGATAATCTCAAGCCTAAAAAACTCTGATGAATGCAAAAGTTGTTCGAATTCTCGAACTGTTCCTTATTGTTTCGTGCTAAAGCACTCCAAGTTTTGTAAATACGAATGGTAAGAACTTTTTTGAACCGAAAAGGGGAGAAAAGCCTTACACTTACAAACAATCTTTTTACAAAGGCCAAATAGGCCAAATACAAAATTACAAAGGCCTAAGGGCTATTTTTACTTCGAGTTCGAGAGATCATCCTTGCTCAACTAGAAAACCTAAGTGTTACCCTATTTCGAGTCCGAGAAGAACCTCGCTCAATCATAAAATCCTAAAAGCTACACTGATTGGATTTTCAAACATGTCAACCTCGGACCTTAGAATACAACTTCATAACTTTATGCTAAGGCATTTCGGCCTTTGTATAGATCAATGAAAAGCGGATAAACTTAGAAGACATGAAAGTGAAAGAAGGTTTTTATATATATACAACTTAAAAGTCATTTACTAGGGCAACATGGCCCGAAGGAAATTCACTACAAAAAGCCGAAACAGGTCTCGACAGAGGCACAAAATATAAAATCCTAAAGGGCTTAGTCATCTCCGGGAGCGGCATCTTCACCCTCGGGGCCTTCTCCACTTTTAGATCCGCTCAGGATCTCGGAGTCATCGCCATTAGGATAATCCAACCCCCTAGCTTCAGCTTTAAGCTCCTTAGCACTCTCGATCTTGGCCGTAAGATCGAAGCTACGAGCATGGATATCCTCGAGATTCTCCCTCCAAAACTGGCATTTGGCGTTCTTAGTGACCCAATTTGCTCAAACCTGAGCAGCTTCAGCAACTTCCTTTGCTCAGACCTGAGTAGCTTCAACACCAGTCCAATAGATAGCCACCATTGCATCAGCATTGGCCTTGGTCGCTTCGATCTCCGATTTGGCCGCCCTAAGCTCTGTGACTAGCTTCTCCCAATCGAAATTGCCGAATCCAATCCGGACTGGAGTTCCTTTATTTTCTTGGCTTGCACCAAGGCTTTATCTGTCATGCTCCTGAGTTAGATTTTTTTCGAGGCCAATTGGGCTCGGGCAGTCTCCTTTCCTGAGGCAAGGCGATCCATGTTCTTCCACGCCTCGGCCTCAGCCTTCACTGCATCTACTTCCTCATGAAGTTCCCTGATCACATCGATCTTTTGTTGGACCTACGAGACTGAACTGTTAGACACCACTCCCGAGTCAGTGTTATTAACTTCAAAAATTCTTCTTACCTGCTCGGCTAGTTCAGCATGTTCTTTCTGAGCCACTTCTAGCTCAGCACGGAGGCCTTTTGCTTCCCTTTCTATTTGCTCACTAAGAAGCTTGAAGGTATGTTTCTCCTCAGTGAGCCATCGGATCTCGGCCTCATACCAGCTCAGCTCCTCTCGGGATCGGAAGAAAGCCTCATGATGAAGCACAAAAGCCTACAAACATAGAAAAAAGAATTATACAAAGGGAGAAAAGTACAAGTATGAAAATTGACATCGACAAAGAAATTTGTATTTACCCGGTTTAGAGCCTGTTGGGCTTAATTGAAAATACAAATTGTTTCCACCTCGTGCATCTTGGCATGGTCTTCTTCCGTAACCAAGCAACAGATATAACTAGCCACCCCTAAGGATGCAACAAGGATCCGAGCATCCTCCGGGACCGAGATAATAATTGATCGCTTGCGCCTGGGATCGGCACCGGGGTCCGGAGCTTGACGGGACAGTTTAAAGCTCGAGGAAGCCTCACTCGAGATCTTCCTCGAAATCTCCAAGTCACTCAGACCGGTGGCATCTTTGACTCCGACAAAATAACCACGGAAAGGTCTTCAGGTCCTTAGACCCCTTCCCCGAGGCAAGTCTCCACCACTGAGCTTCACGTATCAATGACTCAGAGAATGAAGGAAATGAGGGGGAATCCATGATATCTATTACCCCAAGTGAATCTTTTGGGGTACCGCCCTCATCTCGGGGATACTCGAGCCTGATCTCCATACCAGTGTCAACCGCCTCCTCGGTAGCCTTCTCGCCTCGACGTGAAGCGTCTTCAGCACTTTCTGGCTCGGGGAATCCGGCCGAGGTTTCCCCTCGATCTCATCGAGTCGAGGTAAAGCAGTCTTAGCTTTCACTGGCTTAGTAGTTCCTCGAGTCTCGGTGTCAGCTCGTACACGGGCCACCAGCCCAGAGTCATCATCATCATCTTCTTCTTCTTCTTCTTCATCCATTAGCTTTTGGACCGACTCCAAATTCAGAGGAATAACGACCCCCTTAGGCTTGCAAGTTGCTTTCTTCTTGGGCTTCTTCCCCTCAGAATCCGAAGCCCTTTTCCTCTTCCTCTCCTTCAACGGCTTCGAGGTTGATGGTGGGGGAAGGATCTCTTCATCACCAGATGAGGGCCTCATCGTCACCTCCTTTCCGAGACCTACAAAAGAAGAAAAATAAGTAAGCCCAGGAAATTATTTGAACAATGGTCAAATTGTTAAGTCGTGAAAAAGGGTTTACCATGACTACTAGCCTGCCACAGACCCTTTGACAAATAGCGCCATACGCGCTCGGCATGCGTCGATTGCGATACTAGGATCTTGACCCAGTTCTCGAGCTGGGGTACTACACCCAGCATCCAGGCAGCAGCTGCATCAACTAGAGCATCGATGAGAAATGATGAAAAAGGAATGAAGACACTAAACAGAAATCGAGGATGGAGTTATACTTACGTTTCATATTCCATTTCTCAGGAAATGGCATACTCTCAGCCGGGATTAAGCCAGTGGTCCTCACTCGGACAAACCGGCTCGTCCATCCACGGTCTTTGTCTTTGTCTATGCTCGAAAAAGGTGCCTTAGTAGCCCGACGTTGAAGCTTTATTATCCACCTCGATAGAGTCGACAGTTCTACAGTCGTATGAGGTGGTCGAGGGTGAAGGAAAGCCCATCAATTTTGCTCACGAAGTAGCGGAGCAGTATCACGATCCTCCAGAAAGAGGGGTGAATTTGTCCAAGGGTAACCCCATATTTTTTGCAGAACCCTTTCCACGTGGGTGGTGATTGCTTCTTCTGGAGCAAGCACCACCACATGTTTGTTACCCTAACTGTATTCCTTTTTAACCTGGTCAAGGAAGGACTTGGGTATCGAGCATATAAATCTCGATACCGGATTGCATCGACCCGGAATCGAGGAGGTTTTCTCTACCTTGAAGTTAGAATCGATGACGCACCCCTGGGGAAGAACTCTCCGGGGCATGGCTCCGTCGTTGATTCCTCGTTGGTCGGGCGGGACGAGGAGGCAGTTTCTTTGTGTGGAATGGTTTTTGATGTTTTAGCCATGAAGTTTTTACGGGCAAAGAAGAGTATAAATTGAAAAGAAACACTTGGTGTTTTGAGATGAAACTAGCAAGGAAACTCAAAGATATGAAAATATGAAGCTTTGAAGAAGGCAAAGGGCTCTGAAGATTATAATGAAGAAGGTTTGAAAGTAAAGTTTGAAAGAATGAAGATGGAGGGTATTTATTGATTTCACAATGACGGTTCCAAAGCCGGTAGTGGTCGACCATCGATTGATGCACATTAAATGCCTGGGAAACTATACTGATGAGAATTTTCAGTCAATTTTGCTGCTTATGTCACAGTCCTTACGTTATGATGTACCGAGGTGAAGATCGAGGACTCAAATTGTTTCTTGTCATCACTCTCCAAAAAAGGAGGGGACTATATGTATATGGTCAAAATTGGGCTTGACCTTTTTGTATATGACATACCATAACACGAAGTCAGGTTGTCAAGCTTGTGATTCAGGTACTGGTCGAGATCGAGATCAGCCGACATCGAGATCGAGCGGAAAAGAGATCGAGCGATATCCAGGGAAGCTTGCTAAGTCAAATAACGGAAAACCAAGATATCCGCGATCAGGCAAGGATTGCAGCGAAAATATCGACATGTATCAAGTAGAGACCGGTTAATTAACCAATCATGAGATTTCCTACTGTATTTAGAATTGTACTATGAGTAGAACTCCTCTGCTATATAAAGGGGGTTCTAATCATTTTATTATCATCAGATTAACACTATTAATATTGCGTTTTCTCTCTTAAGCTTTGATACTCTGTTTCTCAGTTCATATCTTTCAATAACATACTCATTTGGTTCGAGGGCGACCTTGCTCGAGGGCCCAAAGCCGCATATCATATTTGGTTTGCTCTATTTCAATTTACTGTCAATTTTTAATATCAATTTGTATATTTTCTCAGTTTGTGCCAAGTGAAATTACGTATCCTTAAAACCACTTATAAATTTAATTGTTATCCGATTTTAAGGGTAAACAAATGTAAAAAAACAAGACATTCTACACTAAGTTTCAACGGTTTAACTCTTTAAATTGTTGAAATTATGAATCTCTTTCAATATAAATTATGATTTTTACGTAGCATGCTAGCTGGTATCTGCTGATAATTAAGATATAGCAAAACATTTCATATGAAATAGAAATTACGTGTTGTATCAGGCGAGCTCGACTAGTGTATACAATTATCTAATCAAGAGGAAAAGTTAAAAATTAATTATTCAAAAGGCAGTAGTATCAACATTAGGCTTTACCATAATGAATATCCTTTTGTTATGGAGTGTCACTTCCCTTATAGGATTATCCGACGTTAATCCAAATTAATCTGTCCATCAAAATTTTGATATCTAATGATTAAATAAAAATAAAAATATTTGGATTTTACGGAACAATCTTTGATGCCCGAGTGTCATATTCACTAAGCACGTCACTTGACCATTCTTCCAAAGCTTCTCGTCAACAAATGTCTAATTTGGTATATGAAGATCAATGACATTTAAAAAAAAGACATTTCCATTTTCAAGATGTTGTTATGTCGAGGAAGAGGTAAATCCGAAAATAAAGAAGATAAAGAACACCAAATTTTAATTTGGAAAATACTTCAAATCGAAGGTAAAAAATACGGGATCACAAAGATCCAAAAAGCTCCACTATAATAATAAGAGGTTACAAAAATTCTCCAAATTGGCTACACAACAAGTGCCAAACACGGAGCAACAATAACAACAAGAGTAACGGCAGATCAATTGAAGAAAGAGGAGAAGTTACAAAACTAGAGTTGTTATTATGGGCTCAAAATCAGATGCTACAAGTATTCAAATACGATCTCCACCGTTAAAATCAAAGATCGAGATACTACAAACACTTGATCGAAATTTCAGCCCGATCCAACGGTTAAAGAATCGAAAACCATGATTTGAAGTTGGCTGGTCGGAATAACAATATGCAGCAAAACAATTACTTGTCTTCTCTCTTCTCTCTTGAAGAAAGCTCTCTCAAATCACTCTTATGTGCCTAAGTCTTTCAAAGACTTGCAGAGATGAGCATTGTAATGACCCGGCCGGTCGTTTTGAGCTCTAGCACGTCGTTCAGTAGTTTGAGGCAGTGAGAAGCTCCGTTTCAGGTATTATGACTTGTAGGCGTGGTCGGAACTGAATTCCGGGGAGTTTAGAGTTGATTTGGAAAGAAAATTCTCATTTCAGAAGCCTTAAGTTAGAAGAATCAACTAAGATTGGGATTTTGAGTAAACGACCTCCGAATCAGGATTTGAAGGTTCATGCAGGTTCGTATGATGATTTCAGACTTGGGTGTATGTCCGGATCGGGTTTTAGGTAACCCGGGAGCGTTTCGATTCATATTGTGGAAGTCAGCATTTTTGAAGAAATTTCCTACGTTTGGCCTGAAGCGCATTTCAGTGATGTTGATGTCCATTTGGGATTACGAGTCTAGGAATAGCTTCGTATGGTGATTTTGGAGTTGGGAGCGCGATCGAAAGTGAATTTGGATGTCCGTAGGTCATTTTGGAGTCATTTGGCTAAAGATAGAAATTTGAAGGATTTTGAGAAATCCGACTGGAAATGGAAATTTTGGTATCGGGCTCGAAATGCAATTCCAGAAGTTGGAGCAGGTCCGTAATGTCAAATATGACTTGTGTACAAAATTTGGGGTCAATCAGACGTGATTTGATAGGTTTCAGCATCAGATGTAGAAGTTGGAAAGTTCTAAGTTCATAAAGTTTGAGTTTGAGTGTGATTCGTGATTTCGGCGTTGTTTGATGGGATTTGAGGCCTCGAGCAAGTCCGTGGGATGTTATGGGACTGAGTCGTGTGATTTGGATGGGGTCTCGGGAGCCTCGGGTGTGTTTCAGGGCAATTTCGGACCATTTTTCTCTGTTTTGCTACTACTGTCTTCTGGTGTATCTGGTGTGCTATGCGATCGCGGTCCCTTGTGTGCGATGGCATAGAAGGAAATTTGAGGGCTGCTAGTTTGTCTTGTGCGTTCACGGAGAAGGGAGTTCGAACGCGGTGGCTTGGGTTGTGATATCTACGCGAACGCGGGGTCAGGTGTGCGAACGCATAGAGGAAAGGGGAGTTGGGGGCCCTTTTTCCTATGCGAACGCGGGGGGGAGTGGGGGAGAACCGCGAACACGGAGTGTTGGCTCAAGGAGGCTATGCGAACGCGCTCAGGGTGTTGCGAACGCAGAGAGTAATTGGGGCCTGGGCAGATTAGTTTATATGCGAAATTTTGGCCATTTCCTCACTATTTTCATCTTCGCATGGCGATTTTGGGAGGCTTCAATGGGGATTTTCATATGCATATCAAGATAAGTAAATTCCTCCCATTTTAAAGTTAAATACAAGATTATATGCATGGATTAGACGTGGAAATTGGTAGGAAATTGGGAAATCTTAAAGGAACCTAGGAAATTTTAATTTGGGTTTTTAGCCACGAATTTGAGCATGGAATTTAGAGTAAATTGTATATTTGAACTAGTAAAGCTATGGGTAGAATGTATCTTCGATAAATTTCGGATTCCGGGCACGTGGGTCCGAGGGCATTTTGGTCATTTCACTAAGCGGAGTTGGGAAATTATATAATTTGGAATTGTTGCGAATATTAGAGTATATTTTCATTGGTTTGTCGTTGTTTGGATAGTTTCGGAGCGTTGTGCAACGATTTGAGTCATCGGAAGGGCTTGGAGGCCGGTTATGGAATTTCGGAGCGAGGTAAGTCTCCTTTCTAACTTTGTGAGGGGGAATTGTCCCCCTAGGTGAACTAATTAAGTATGTGTTACTATCTGCAGGGGCTACGTATGCACGAGGTGACGAGAGTCCGTGCGTAGCTACTATTATGCCATGTTTGGGTATCCTAGGACCCACTAGCATGCCTTACCTATTGTACATGTGATCTTGTCTGTAATATTGGACTGCTAATATAATCGAAAATTGCAATCGAATGACTAAGGAAGATTGTAGTTTATTTTCTTAATCATCTAAAAAGAGAATTGATTTTCTTCGCGGGCAATTGTATTTACGGATAAGTTTGTATTATTAAATATTATAAAAACTTTGCAAGTGAATTTCGAAAAAGGACATAAATACTATTTTGTGGTTTTTAAAAGAGAAATCGGTCATTTACTTGAGTATTTGTGTTCCCGACGTATTCGGGGTGGATTGTTGATTGTGCATGTCTGCATATGACCGCTTCGCAATTTACATTCCGCGAGCGGAGTGTTATTTCCCTCACTCTCATAGGAGCAGGTCGTACGCCACGGCGGATTGAAAAATACACTTATGGTACGGGCCGTTCGATCCTCGGTAGTGCATAAATATGGTTATTTTATTGAAAATGCACTTATGGTACGGGCCGTTCGATCCTCGACAGTGCACAAAGATAATTATTATGACGGCTCAGACCGGTTGTCCTTATCCCGTATGCGCATGCTAAATTGTTAAATGTTTTTCATGATTTTTGAAGTGATAAGATATTTGGGGGAAAATAAAGAAGAAATTGTTATTTAAGATTTGAGAAAATAATGAGAAAGTGGTAACTGTTTGCTTACTTCCAGTATTTACTTGGATTTTAGTGCCTTATATATATGCTGCTTTACTACCTTTACATGCCAATCGTGTTCATCATATGCTGTTAAATTAATTGTTGGACCCTAGTGAGTGTCTAATTCGACCTCTCGTCACTACCTCTCTGAGGTTAGGCGGGCGACTTACTGAGTACACATTGTTTTTGTACTCATGCTACACTTGCTGTGCATTTTTATTGCACAGGTACCTTCATAGTTACATGACTGGTTGAAGACTTAGGCGAGCTGCACCTTCCGGAGGCGATCCGCAGTTGACAGAGTCTCTCTCGTACTGTATTTATTTTTATTTTAAATTTCCTTGTCCAATATGTATTTCGGACAGGCTTTGTGATGATTGTATAAATTCTAAGAAATCGCTCATGTACTTGTGACACCAGGTTCTGGGATGTGTTGGGATATAATTGCTAAAATGGGATATTCAAACTATTGTTTTACTCGACAGATTTTTTTTAGTTAATATGTAATAAAGAGTAAGGAAATGCTTCTTCATAAATTGGTAAAAAAGGAAATTGTTTCAACTAATTAATGTTTGGCTTGCCTGACAAGGATGTCAGGTGCCATCACGACCTTACGGATTTTGGGTCGTGAGAACATGGTATCAGAGCTCTAGGTTCCCTTAGGTATCACGAGTCATGAGCAAGTCTAGTAAAGTCTTGCGGATCGGTACAGAGACGTCTGTACTTTTCTTCGAGAGGCTACAGGGCTGTTAGGAGTACTTCCCTTCTTAATTCCTCATCGTGCGATTTGATTCCTTTGAGGCTTATGCCTATGTTTATTCCTACTCAATCTTACGCGTCACGAGCATTTGCTTTGAATCAGGAATTTGAGGAATTGAAATGGTGCTACGGATGTAATTCGAGATGTCTCCATGTGTAATTGGTTGGGGCTGTTGTTATGGCCCTGCGAAAGAATAATATTTGTTTCAGCTCAGTAGTTGTGTTTCTGGGAGCCTTAAGGTTATGCTCAGGTAGTGATGATGCTTGCGATTAGTTATCGCGTGATGTCGATATGATGATAGAATGCTTGCCCGTATGTTGGGGGTGATGAATGGTTTTGAAGGGAGGTCTTCTCATAGTTTGATTTCGAGATTGCAACATTTTAGTTTCGGCAGAGTAAAGGCATTTGGGTTATGAATGGTCCGGTTGGGGTTGATAAAGTATTAGGACTTGGTGTCTTCAACTGAGGTGGGATATGCACCTGTGACGTGAAGTCGTCGTCATTGATCGAATGGAATGTGTTAAGTTTGTCGGTGCTATGGTTTCTTTGGTTGCGTGGGGTCAGAGTATTGAGAAGAAGTATTGAAGAATGCGGTTGGAAGAGACCATGAGGTGCGGTGGTTCAGTACCGGATAAGTGTTGATAATGAAGGCAGCTAGAGAAAGATGATCTTCGGAGAGCTTGAGGTCGTGGTGATCTGCTGGTTTGAGAGCTACAGAGAATGATCCTGAAGTGAGGCTAGGTGGTGGTTTCATTTCTAGGAGGCCAGGTGCAAGAAGCGGAAGTTGAGCAGTCGCAAAGTGGGGGAGCGACAGCATAATTTGGAATTTGAAGATATTGTCGCGCATTTAATGGATGTCCATGAGGAGAGGACAGACTAGTAAAGTTGGTAAATGAAGCAGGGCGTAGGATGGGGTATTAAAGTCGCAGAGAGCATGCATTTCAGCGTTGTTGGAAGGTGTCCGCGGGTGATTTCCATAGGTGGGTTATCTCCTGTGAATAGGTTAGCGGTGGCATGGTTGGCAAGTCTCTATGAGAGGTTCTAGTGGCTATTCAGTAGGAGGCAGAATGTGTGAATGATTCTAGAGAATTTGAGCATTTAGAGAGTGATAGCGAGAGAATTTGGAGGAATTGGATGGATTGGTTGAGCAAGATCATGTTATCAAAGGAGAAAGGATCTCGGCAGGGTCTAGAGTGGTACAAGGAGTAGCTTCGTGCTAAGTGGGGGAGTCCCTCCATCTGCAGTTGGGTTGCAGGATTGTGTTATCATAGGGTTGCAGATTGTCGGCGTGTTGGCAAGTTATTACAGCTAAGGGAAAGTAGTAAAATGGTGATTGTGCGTGGCATTTGATGAATGTGTGCAAAAGTTGGCCCTGTCGGGCTAGGGTTAGGCTTTGGAAGATTCAAAATTTTGCTTAAGGCATAGGTGAGTTGTCAGGATAGTGACTCGGTCACGTGTTTCCTTGAAAGGGGTGTCATGTGCTAGAAGAGCCTTGGATTTGATTGTATTCGGGGCCAGTCAGAGTGGGTGACTCTCAATAGCGGTCCTAGTGAGTTCAAAAGTTAAGAATGCGGCGTTTACGAGTTTCAGGCAGCAATATGATTGAGAATTGATCTTTTGCAGAGTAATTTCTGAAAAAAAGAAAGATGGTTGGAATGTCCTATAATATGTTTCGGCATGCAGGATAGTATTGGAGGAGTGAGAGAAATAAACTCTGGATCGTAGAAAGGTTATCAGGAGAGTATGAGATGGGTTGCGGGATTTAGGCAGCATAGTCTCGTGAATCAAGGTCACTCGGGATGAGTGAGGGTTGAGTCTGCTATGAGTGGAAGGAAGTGGTGTTTGCGGGGCTTGTCGATAGTCGTAACGGATTTCATGTGGGAGCATTTGAATGCTAGGGCCTGTCAGGTGTAGGCAGATCCCGGAAGGGTTATGGTGGTATAGACTACTACTTAAGGATTTGCATGTTGGGTGGTTGTGAGAATTCACTCGTGTGTTGAGATGGTACTCTTGAATCAAGTTAAGTAAGAGGTTTCTATATGATGAAGTGTTCACCCTGTTGATGGTTCAGAAGTTATGACGGAATTCTTGCGTTACCTCATATTGGCATGTTAGGTGCGGTAAGCAGTATGTAACTGGGAGTAAGAATCGAGATTGCGGTTCGGTGTTAATAAGGATGTCATGAGCTCGGGAGAGCAAGAAAAATTGATTTCAAAGTTTAGAGTAAGTTGGTGTTATCTTCAGTGTCACCTGAGGTTGATATTCGGTGGAAGAGGCTTTGTACCCTGGTTATGGGTTCTTGATTTGTCTTACAGGGTAGTATGGTCAGTGGTGGATTGTGGGGTGTTTGTCCCGACTATGATGGTTGTTCGCGTATTATGAGAGAAAATGGGTTAATGTGGACCCAGGTGAAGCTATTAGCTTAGTTTGGTGCGAGCAAGGTAGACTCGATGTTTGTTGATGGATTTAAATATGATTATGGGCTCCGTATGAGCCAGGCATGTTCATTTCAGTAGAGCGCTTATTCATGGAAAGGTGTTAGGACAGCAGATGTTGTTCCGTCTTCGTCAAATTCATGTGATAATGTGATTTGTGCCGTGTGAGTTGTGAAACGGCTTGATAATTTCCTATGTGTCGAGATCCCGCGTAGTGGGGATGTTATGTGAGCAAGATAGCTCTTAAGATCCAGAGTGTATATATATATCGCACCTCAGTTGTGTTTGAGTTTTGTTGCATGCGGCTCTATCAGTCTCCCCGGGATGGTATTATGCACTTAGCGTGCTTGTGACCGATATTCGGTAATGTGTAATAGTGAGCAATTTAGCTCCGCATATATTTTCTTATGTGAGTTTTATGATGGGATTGGGTGTCACGCCACCACGAGTATGTTATTTGTATCGGGTTGCACGCCGCAACAGTGTGATGATGAGAAGGGTTAATGTATATTTATTTTCTTATGTTTTGCTTCCTATTTTCTGAGATAAGTTCATATTAGTTACGTGAGTTGAATAGACCCTTACTGGGTCATTTCTTATCTATCATGTTCGAGTTACAGCCTATCGGCGCGATGTGGTATCATGTGAGGCTGTTGGTCATGTTTGAGGTGATTTGTTGTCTGAGCAGTCACACAGGGTGAGACGAGATTATCGGATCAGGGATCAGTGCGATAAGGTTATGTGAAATGTATATTAAAGAACAAATACCACTATTCAGGTTCATAATGAGGTGATGATTCGAGTCAAGATGAGTTATTCAACGATTTGTTAACTCTGCAGTTGGGTATGAATTTCTGCACATTTCCTCCGTTGTGGTGGTATCGTCAGCATTATAGCAGGATGTATGTATATTTGTTATGAGGTGCATCGGGAGCACCAGATTCGTGAAATTTTGGCTATTAAGGTTCAGGGAGTGTCATTGTGGTCAGATGATAAGTTATGCGGCGCACGGTGTTGATTCAGCAGAGGTATGCAGTCATGTTCTAGTACATCGTGTAGTAGTTGATACGGTGGTTATATATTGGAACTAGGCCTGGCAGAGAAATTTCAGGTGTTTGAATGAATTCGGATCTTATTATATAGATAAAAGAAGTAATCTTCAAATTTGATCAAGCTAATTTACTCAATTGGGTTGTGGTAGCATAGGCAGGTGCTCGAGGTGTTAAACAGTGATTTCAGATAACTCCAGAGCAGTTCTTGGCACGTTCGAAGATGAACGTCTGTTTAAGTGGGGGAGAATTTAATGACCCGATCGATCGTTTTTAGGTCTAGCGCATCGTTCAGCGATTTGAGGCCGTGAGCAGCTTCGTTTCAAGTATTATGGCTTGTAGGCATGGCCGAAACTGAATTTCAGGGAGTTTACAGTTGATTTGGAAAGAAAATTCTCATTTTAGACGCCTTAAGTTGGAAGAATCAACTAAGTTTGGGATTTTGAGTAAACGACCTCCGAGTCAGGAATTGAAGGTTCATGCAGGTTCGTATGATGATTTCGGACTTAGGCGTATGTCCCGATCGAGTTTGGGTAACCCGGGAGCGTTTCGATGCATATTGTGGAAGTCATCATTTTTGAAGAAATTTCCTAAGTTTGGCCTGAAGCGCATTTCAGTGATGTTGATGTCCGTTTGGGATTCCGAGTCTGGGAATAGCTTCGTGTGGTGATTCTGGAGTTGGGAGCGTGATCGGAAGTGAATTTGGATGTCCGTAGGTCATTTTGGAGTCATTTGGCTAAAGATAGAAATTTGAAGGTTTTTGAGAAATCCGACCGGAAGTGAAAATTTTGATATCCGGGTCGGAATGCGATTCCGGAAGTTGGAGAAGGTCTGTAATGTTGAATATGACTTGTGTGCAGAATTTGGGGTCAATCGGACGTGATTTGATAGGTTTCGGCATCGGATGTAGAAGTTGGAAATTTCTAAGTTAATAAAGTTTGAGCTTGAGTGCGATTCGTGATTTAGGCGTTGTTTGATGGGATTTGAGTCCGCGAGCAAGTCCGTGGGATTCTATGGGAATCAGTCGTATGATTTGGACGGGGCCCCGGGTGTGTTTCGGGGCGATTTCGGACCATTTTTCTCTGTTTTGCTGCTGCTGTGTTCTGGTGTATCTAGTGTGCCATGCGATCGCGGCCCCTTGTGTGCGATCGCATAGAAGGAAATTTGAGGGCTGCTGGTTTGGCTTATGCGTTTGTGGAGAAGGGAGTGTGAACGCGGTGGCTTGGGTTGTCATCTCTACGCGAACGCGGGGTCAGGTGTGCGAACGCGTAGAGGAAATGGGAGCTGGGGGCCCTTTGGCCTATGCGAACGCGGGAGGGGGGAGGGGGGACCACGAACGCATTCAGGGTGTCACGAACGCAGAGAGTAATTGGGGCCTGGGCAGATTAGTTTATATGCGAAATTTTGGCCATTTCCTCACTATTTTCATCTTGGCATGGCAATTTTGGGAGGCTTCAAGGGGATTTTTCATCATGCATATCAAGGTAAGTAAATTCCTCCCATTTTTAAGATAAATACAAGATTATATGCATGGATTAGACATGGAAATTGGTAGGAAATTGGGAAATCTTAAAGGAACCTAGAAAATGGTAATTTGGGTTTTTAGCCACGAATTTGAGCATGGAATTTAGAGTAAATTGTATATTTGAACTAGTAAAGCTATGGGTAGAATATATCTTCGAGAAAATTTGGATTCCGGGCACGTGGGCCCGAGGGAATTTTGGTCATTTCACTAAGCGGAGTTGGGAAATTATATAATTTGGAATTGTTGTGAATATTAGAGTATATTTTCATTGGTTTGTCGTTGTTTGGATAGTTTCGGAGCGTTGTGAAACGATTTGAGTCGTCGGAAGGGCTTGGGGGCCGGTTATGGAATTTCGGAGCAAGGTAAGTCTCCTTTCTAACTTTGTAAGAGGGAATTGTCCCCCTAGGTGAACTAATTAAGTATGTGTTACTATCTGGGGGTGCTATGTATGCTCGAGGTGACGGGAGTCTGTGCGTAGCTACTATTATGCCATGCCCGGGTAGCCTAGGACCCACTAGCATGCCTTACATGTTGTACCTGTGATCTTGTATGTAATATTAGACTGCTAATATAATCGAAAATACTAATCGAATGACAAAGGAAGATTTATTTTCTTAATCATCTAAAAAGAGAATTGATTTCCTTCGCGGGCAATTGTATTTCCGGATAAGTTTGTATTATTAAACATTATAAAAACTTGGCAAGTGAATTTCGAAAAAGGATTTAAATACTATTTTGTGGTTTTTAAAAGAGAAATCGATCATTTACTTGAGTATTTATGTTCCCAACGTATTCAGGGTGGATTGTTGATTGTGCATGTCTGCATGTGACCGCTTCGCAATTTACATTCAGCGAGCGGAGTGTTATTTCCCCCACTCTCATGGAGCGGGTCGTACGCCACGGCGGATTGAAAAATGCACTTATGGCACAGGCCGTTTGATCCTCGGCAGTGCATAGATATGGTTATTTTATTGAAAGATGCACTTATGGTCCGGGCCGTTCGACCCTCGACAGTGCATATACATGACAATTATATTCAGAAGTGCACTTATGGTACGGGCTGTTCGATCCTCTGCAGGGCACAGAGATGATTATTATAACGGATCAGGCCGGTTGTCCTTATCCCGTATGCACATGCTAAATTGTTAAATATTTTTCATAATTTTTGAAGTGATAAGATATTCGGGGGAAAATAAAGAAGAAATTGTTATTTAAGAGATTTGGGAAAATAATGCGAAAGTGGTAACTGTTTGCTTACTTCCAGTATTTACTTGGATTTTAGTGCCTTATATATATGTTGCTTTACTACCTTTACATGCCTATCGTGTTCATCTTATGATGTTAAATTAATTGTTGGACCCTAGTGAGTGTCTAATTTGACCTCTCGTCACTACCTCTCTGAGGTTAGGCAGGCGACTTACTGAGTACACATTGTTTTTGTACTCATGCTACACTTGCTGTGCATTTTTATTGCACAGGTACCTTCATAGTTACATGGCTGGTTGGAGACTTAGGCGAGCTGCACCTTCCGGAGGCGATCCGCAGCTAACAGAGTCTCCCTCGTACTGTATTTATTTTTATTTTAAATTTCCTTGTCCAATCTGTATTTCGGACAGGCTTTGTGTTGATTGTATAAATTCTTGAAATCGCTCATGTACTTGTGACACCAGGTTCTGGGATGTGTTGGGATATAATATCTAAAATGGAATATTCAAACTATTATTTTACTCGACAGATTTTATTTAGTTAATATGTAATAAAGTGTAAGGAAATGCTTCTTTATAAATTGATAAAACAGTAAATTGTTTTAACTAATTAATGTTTGGCTTGCTTGACAATGATGTCCGGCGCCATCACGACCTTACGGATTTTGGGTCGTTACAAGCATAGAACAATTCTCCAAGGTTGTCCTATTTATAGATAATGAGTGGTGCTTTCTCTTAAAACCAAAACCACCTCTAAATAGGAATAAAAATCGAATCCAACTATGAATAGGAATGGAAACCAAAAGAGAATAGGATTAGGCCATTGAGCCTTTGGCTGGACAACATGGGCATGTGCCCAACAAACTCCCCCTCCAGCTAAGAGGCCAACTATGTCTACAAGTAGAGGAACTATTGACAGGCTTCATGCCTGCCAATTTTCTGCAAAATTCATGTTTATATACAACAGCTGTCTTTGCCAGCATATCCGAAGGATTTTCATCAGTGTGTAACTTCTCAACCTCAAATAATTTCTCTTCCACGGCCATTCTTATCCAATAATACTTTCTATTTATATGTTTGGTCTTAGAACGAAAAGTGGAGTGCTTGGTGAGACAGATAGCACTCTGATTATCACAAAATAAGATGTACATTGGCTGCTCAAAGACAAGATCATTAATAAACTCATTCATCCATAATAGTTCTTTGGCAACTTCTGTGACATCAATATATTCGGCTTCTGTGGTGGATAGAGCCATGCACTTCTATAGTCTAGATTTCCAAGAAACAGCTCCCCCTGCAAAAGTGATCAAATAACCGAAAGTGGATCTTATATTATCAAGATTTCCTCCTAAATCAGAGTCTGTGTAACAAACAAGTTCAGGCTTACCATTGCCATAACACAACTTCAAATGTGCATCACCTTTCAAATACCTTAATATCCATTTTACTGCATCCCAATGTTCTTTTCTAAGATTAGAAAGGAATCTACTAACTGTACCAATGACATGTGCAATATCTGGTTTAGTGGAAGCCATATCATACATCAAGCTACCAACGAAAAAAGAGTAAGGAATACGAGACATCTCATTTTTCTCTTCATCAGTAGATGGACTCTGACTAATACTCAATTTGAAGTGTTTAGCAAGAGGAGTACAAACTACTTTGCATATATCATATTGAACCTCTTGAGTACCTTCTCAATGTGTTGCTTTTGGGATAAAAGTAACTCTTTTCTATCTCTGTGTTGGTGAATTTGAATGCTTAAGATTTTCCTTGTTGTCCCCAAGTCCTTCATCGCAAATGATTTGCTCAACTGCTTCTTAAGGACTGCAATTCTGGATTTATTCTTACCAACAATAAGCATATCATCCACATAAAGCAATAAGATAGTAAAATCATCATCAAATAACTTCTGGAAGAATACACAGTGGTTTGAAGAAGTTTTCTTGTACCCTTGTTTTTCTATGACAGATTCAAACTTTAAATAATATTGCTTTGGAGCTTGTTACAATCCATACAAGTTCTTTTTCAATTAGCAGACATAGTTTTATTTTCCCTTAATTACAAAACCATCAGGCTGATCCATATAAATCTCCTCATCTAAATCACCATGAAGAAAAGCATTCTTGACATACATCTGCTCAACCTCTAAATCTAGACTTGCGGCTAAGCCTGGAACCACACGAATAGAAGACACCTTGACAACAGGGGAAAATATTTCATTAAAGCCAAATCCCTTCTTCTGGCCAAAACCTTTAACAACTAACCTCGTCTTGTACTTGGGCGCAGAGGTATGGTTATCTTGCTTTACTCTGAATATCCATTTGTTTGATAAAGCTTTCTTATCTTTCGGCAATGTCACTAACTCATATGTGCCATTCTCAATGGAGCGAATTTATCTCATCTTCTATGGCTTCTATCCCCTGATCTTTGTGAGTATCATGCATGGCTTCATCATAGCTCTCAGGTTCTCCCATGTCAGTCAAAAGTACATACTCATCTGGAGGATAGCACATGAATTTTCGCTTTACCCTTGTAGATCTTCTAAGAGTGGTTTTAGGAGCACTCGAAGTAGTTACCTGAGCAGGAATTGGTTGTCGATGAACCATAATTTCATCAACTGGAGCATACATAACATCTACACCATGATGATCATTTTGACCTTGATCACTATCTTCATTGTATTTGGTTCTTTCATGTGCAATAGGTGCCTTAGCAATAGAAATTGAATCAATATCAACTAATCTCTCATTACCTGAGAATCTATCTTCTCGGCTTTGTAAATATCTTCAATAGTCTGGTCTTTAAAGAATATATCATCACGAATTCTAACAAGTTTATTGTCAACTGGATCATAAAAACGATACCCAAACTCATCTTAACCATAACCAATAAAGATGCACAACTTAGTTTTGACATCCAGTTTTGATCTCTCATCTTTAGGAACATGCACACAAGATTTACACCAAAACCTCTTAGGTGATCATAAGAAACATCTTTGGCAAACCAAAATCTTTCTGAGACATCACCATCCAAAGCAACAACATGAGACAAATTGATAACATAGGCAACGGTGTTAAGTGCTTCCGCCCAAAATGTATTTGGAAGCTTAGCTTCTAAAAGCAAACATTAAACTCTCTCAACTAGAATTCAATTCATCCTCTCTGCCAAACCATTCAATTGAGGCGTCTTGGGCGGAATTTTCTGATGACGAATTCGTTGTTCCTAAGGAATAGTTATCAAAGGGACTACAATATTCACCACCATTGTCAGTGTGTATACATTTTAATTTCTTCCCTATCTGTCTCTCAGCTATGACCTGAAATTCCTTAAACATGCCAAGTGCTTGATCTTTAGATTTCAAAGGATACATCCAGAGCTTACGAGAATGATCATCAATGAAGGTCATAAAGTAAAGTGAACTACCTTTTGACTTTACTTTTAAAGAAACACACAAATCAGAAGAAAACTTTTCTTAGCCAAACACGTAATCCCCATCTCGCTCATATGGCTCAATCTTATGTGCCACACTTATGATAAAGTGTCTCTTTCCACCAAATTTACGGAATCATTAAGAATAGAGCCCTGTGTAACATATAAATGACCATACTTGACTCCTCGAGATACTACTAACGAGCCCTTAGTTAGCTTTCATTGGCCATTAAAGAGGGCACTATGGTAACATTCATCATATAATCTTCATGCGGAGATCAAAATGAAAGGAAAATCTGGAGGATGCTTGACATCTTGAAGAACTAACATTGAATCATTATTAGTTTTGAAACAAATTGTGGCAACACCAAACACCTTAATTTCACTGGCATTTCCCATCTTTAACACTCCAAAATCTACATGAGTATAAGATGAGAAAAAGTCTTTTCTTGGTGTGACATATGAGGTAGCTCCAGAATCTACTATCCAGCTTGCCTCATGGGATACCAAATTGATGACGTTTTTATCATAAGTAAAAGAAGGTCATCTCGAACAATAGCAACAACATTGTTCTCGTTATTTTCAACTTTCTTTCCTTATCTAATATCTTGATTCAATTTGTGGCAAAACCTTTTGATGTATCCTTTCTTGCCATAGTGGTTGCATGTAATATTATGGTATTTGGGCCTTGATTTACTTTTACTTTTACCTCTATTCCTCAAGCCTCTTGTTCTACCTCTCCCCTGGTCTTTTATAACCAAGATATCTGTTTGTGAAGACGAACCCTGAGATTTTCTCCTTACTTCCTCATTCAGCACACCACTCTTGGCATATTCCATGGTCACCTTACCTCCAGGAGCTGAATTTGTCAAAAAAAACACGACAATTTTCCTAAGAGTCAGGCAGAGTATTAAGAAGTCAAAGTCCTTGTATCTCATCATCAAAATTAACTCCCATTCTAGACATATGATCAAGGACGCCCTGAAAATCATTTATATGATCAAGGATAGGGCTGCCTTCCTTGTATTTAAAGGTCATCAATTGCTTTAGCAGAAATAACTTGTTGTTCCTAGTTTTTGAGGCATAAAGAATCTCTAGCTTTTCCACAATGATCTCGCATGTGCCTCATTCACAATATGGTTACGAACATTATCTTCGATCCATTGTTGTATATATCCGCATACTTGTTGGTGCTCGAAATCTCAATCTTCCTAAGATATAGTCTCGGGTTTATGAGCTAAAATGGGTAGATGCATCATCTTCACGAACAACAAATCTTTCATCTTGCTTCTCCAACATTACAATTTCTCCCATTAAAACTTACCATCTTGCTCATATTCGCCTCCATTTCGTAACAACCCGGATAAACAACCAAGGCTCTGATACCATTGTTATGTCGAGGAAGAGGCAAACCAGAAAATAAGAAGATACCAAGTTTTAATGTGGAAAACCATTTAAATCGAAGGTAAAAACCACGGGATCACAAAGATCCAAAAATATCCACTATAATAATAAGAGGATTACAAAATTTCTCCAAATTGGCTACACAACAATTTTCAAACACGGATCAACAATAGCAACAAGAGTAACGGCAAATCAACTGAAGAAAGAGAAGATGTCACAAAACTAGAGCTGCTGTTCTGGGCTTGAAATCAGATTCTACGGGCCTAAAAATCCGATCTCCACCGTTCCAATCAAATACTATGATGTTATGAATATTCAGTCGAATTGCAGCCCGATCCAACGGTTAACAAATCGGAAAACGTGATTTGAAGTTGGATGGTCGAAATAAAAATCTGCAGCAAAAAAAATATGTTTCTTCTCTCTTGATGAAAGCTCTTCCAAAAACCACTCTTATGTGCTTAAGTCTTTCAAAGACTTGTACCGATGAGCATAGAATAATTCTCCAAGGTTATCCTATTTATAGATAATAAGTGGTGCTTTCTCTTAAAGCCAAAACCAACTCTAAATAGGAATAAAAACCGAATCCAATTCCAAATAGGAAGGGAAACCAAAAGAGAATAGGATTAGGCTACTGTGCCTTTGGCTGGACAACATGGTCATGTGCCGGGGGATTTGCAGTCGTACCCTATATTTGTGCCATTTTTTAACATGTACCATATTTTTAAAATTATTGATTTGGTATCCAGCTGATAAAAAATGTGGAATAATATGACAATTACACCCCTGACAAAATATATAAAACCTGTATCACGCATTATCGCGTAATCTGCAACCTCATTCGTGAAAAAAGATCACCTCCTCTCCTCTCACCAGCTTTATAAAAAAACATAAGCTTATCCAGATTCATATTCAGAATCACACTTGCATGAATTTGTTTCACCTTGAAGCTAAAACTTCATGCTAATGTAGCATGAATTTGTTTCATGTTGAAGCTAAAACTTCATGCTAATATAGCATGAAGTTGTTTCACATTGAAGCTAAAACTTCATGCTAATGCATGCTGAAGTTATTTATCCTGCAGTCTACAGTTTTGTCATGAGTTTTATCTGAAACTTCAGTCTAAACATGCTGAAATTATGTAGTTCATTTGCTAAAACTTCAGATTAAACATGCTTAAGTTTTTTAGTTCATTTGCGAAAACTTCAGACTAAACATGCTTAAGTTTTTTAGTTCATTTGCTAAAACTTCATACTAAACATGCTTAAGTTTTTGTCTTGCAGTATGTAATTTTCTAATGAGTTTTTGCTAATGCATGTTGTCGCACCTATTTTTCTCGCGAAATCGGGTTTCAACACGTGACAACTCTTTTAAGGAAGAGTTTTAAAAGAGAGAGTCGTCACCTAACGGATTTAAGGTGCATTAGGGAACCTATTTGTAGATAACTCTGGTTTAACCAGTTGCATCACCAAAGATCGGGGTAAGGGATCAAATTACCTTGAGGAGAAGGTGTTAGAAACTCCTCGAGCTTTACAACGGTGGGTCCCTGCCAAACTCGAATTATATGAATTAGTCTAAGCAAATGAGAAGAGACAAAATTGGACAAATAAAATAAAATGATTGACTTTAAAACAAAGGTAGGGGGTCCTAAGTTTTTTAGCCAAAATGATCACCCCATGCAACATAAATAATACTTCGTAACTCCCTCGAGGTGAGGTGTTACTCATATTATTCAGCGGGCACAGACTATCATCTCCTGCTACCCGATTATTATCTTTAAGTTGTTTACCTAAAGCACACTAGTTGATTCTAAATCGTATCCTATGCATGCACTACCCGTCCCATGCCTATGGTCCAGGAGGTATTTGGACCTCTATCTCGGGTGGTTCTAGACTTAAATTAGGTTGCTTAAAAATGAGAAAACTAGGCGACATACAAAACAATTTGGACTTTTATGTATAGGCAAACAAGGGCTCAAGTTGGCCTCCGCACTTAGGCAACAAATGCACGCAAACTAATTAATATTGACAGTTGCAGATTTTATTAAGTTAAGGTTGCAGAACCCTATAGGCAGGATCTCTATGTGATTATGGATT
Source organism: Nicotiana paniculata (assembly GCA_005239505.1). NCBI lineage: Eukaryota > Viridiplantae > Streptophyta > Magnoliopsida > Solanales > Solanaceae > Nicotiana > Nicotiana paniculata. The sequence continues at coordinate 57,114 of ML323717.1, forward strand.
TTATAAGCGGGCAGTTTCATGTGTAAAGCCTTTTTCTCTTAATACAATTTCTAAAGCCTACATAGTTGCCTACTGATTATAAGCATAAGAGGTTAAACCTAGAGAAATGATGTCTAGGTGATTCACGCAGTAACTAACAATGGTAATCACAGGAATATGTTCAGAATTGCTTAATCGAGTCTTATAGGAATAGATTTCTAATAATGATAATCAACACATTGTTGAAAGCTCTTAAATAAACGAGCAGAACAATAATTAAGACTGATTCTAGACCCTATAGGCAGGATTTATATAGTTATTAAAACTGATCTTTTTTAGATCCTATAGGCATAATTTCTATAATTAAAACTGATTTTTAGATCCTATAGGCATGGCATCTAATTTTTAGATTAATCCGCATGTAAACAGAATCATATGCGTACATTGAGATATTAATTATTCAATATCCTATAGGCATGGTTTATAACAGGTAAAAGCATAACGCATTTGAACCAAATAAAGGACCTATCGGCAGGATTTCTAACACATATTTGAGCAAAGTAGGATACTTATAGGTAAGATTTCAATAATAATCGAACATGTTTGAGCAAAGTAATGCATTTTGAGCAAAACAGAATACCTATAGGTAGGATTTCTACCCATTTCAATACAAGAATAAGATAAAACCCCTTTCCCAATTTTACTAGTGCCCCAAAATGTTATTACAAGAATTATTAGAGACTCAGAATGAATAGAATAAATTACAAAGTAGAATAACTATTGGGATCGTATAGAAGGCCCAAAGATACACCCGGCCAGGCCAGGCCTTCATTTCCATGGTTCATAACAGCCCAAAAATACATCCTCATTGGCATAGGGCAGCCAAAAATCAATTGATTCACCCAATGTGTATAAAATAGAGTTGAGCATATACAACCAATACCCTAGTGTGTCAGATTTCCCATGAGTTTCAAGAACCCAGGGCAGTGCTCACACTAGGGAGGTTGGAAGAGATAATTTTGGAGGAGAGACTAGGGACCAAGTCCTAGTGTATTAGAGTTCACAAGGGTCTCAAATGAACCCTGATCAGTGCTCACACTAGGGAGGTCAAAGGACAGAGCCTAAGTAGCCTTGGCTTTCAGCCGGCTAACAACAAGAACTCAAAGGGACCAGACAACAAAGGAATAAAATGAGGTTAAGGGACACCACAGAAGGACATAACCAAATTGAGAATATAAAAACAAGTAATACACATGCTTAAATTTAAGACAGACTTAACTAAGTTTCAGATGATAAGTTCAATCACATATGCATACATTAACAAAGGCAAGATGCAAAACAGATTTGTAGTAAGAAAAAGAGAGTTCAGATTATGCTAAATGCAGAAGACTAGTGTCACAAAAAATAATCGTATCGATTGGCAATAGAACCTAATATGCTGAGGACTAATTAGGGCAATTACTGGAAATGTCAAGACATGATGAAAACAGGATCAAAACAGGCTACATTGCAACAAATTCAGAAACATACTTGTTATTCTCTTAATGAATACACTCATACTTAGTCAGCTAATCCATAGAAAGGGGATATGGGTACATGTTCAAATAGCAGTTCTAAACAGAAGAGGGGTGGCTATCAATAACACATGGACTAGGCAGAATTAAGAGAAATTAATCAACTCAGGTCTAAACATGTCTCAAACTACAAATGTAATGGCATTTAGATTACCAGAGTCTAAAATTGAAGTAACACATCGAACAAAAAGGTAGATAAATCAGAAGGAAATGACAAAGGCTTGGTAATTCACCAGTTAAAATGAAACAAGAAAGAAAGGAAGCCCACAGTATTGTGAACATCACCAAAAGAGCAAGAACTTAGAATTTCTGGCCTTGGCTTTCAACCGGCCAAGAACCAAAGTGCAGAACAAGATTATTAAAGAGCAAAGAGCGCACAACCTTAGTTTTTGTATTTTTCTTAATGATTCTGGAACTGTTTCAAAGGAGAGTGGGGAGGGGTTTATATAGTGTAGGAGTTGAACACATAAACATGGAAAATCTTCAGTCAAACACTAGAAAGGAAAGCACTCAAAATCAGTAAGGAAAGGAGAAAATTTAAAACCCTAATTTTAGGTAAAGTACACAAATCGGCAGAAATAAAAGGTACAAATCACATGTTTCATAGAATAAAATGAACATAGACAGGAATATTATTCAAAATCAAAGAATCGAACCAGATTTGGTTCTATTTAAAAGAATCTGAAACCCTAATTTAGGGTAAGTAAAAAATCGGCAGAGACAAACAAGTTTACACATAATAGGGAGAATATAGACGAGATAACACTTAAAATTAAAGGCTTGAACTAATTTTGGTTCGAATCAAAGAAAATTTGTAAACTCTAGCTTTAGGGTTAAATACGAATCAGCAAAATATGAACAAATCGGACTCACACGATGTAGAATAAATGTGTGTGGACGGAATATCATCCAGATTCAAGAGATGGAAGTAAATCGGACAAAACCAAAGTAAGAGTAGGCAAGTACTAGGTAATACCGTAGAGAATCACCTAGTAATGGAAATATACGGATATGGTAAGTGAATGAGAAGAAAATCCCATTAGAAGAGGGATTAGGAGGGGGGGTTTCGAGAGACCGCGGGTTAGGGTTCTTCAGAGAGGGAGAGGGGAGAGGCGGCGAGTTTAGAGGGAATAGGGTTAGGGTTTGGGGTCGAGTGATATAAGGAAAGGGGGGAAGGCATGTGAGCCGTTGATCATTTTTTATCAACGACTGGGATTTGAGAAAGGTTAGGTCGGTTTTGCACTGCGTTGGGCCGCTTAGGATTGGGCTGGAGTTATTGGGCCAAAGTCTGGGTAGTTTAGGTCCGAAAAATAGGTAGGTTTTGGGTCTGATTTTGAATAGCCAATATTTAACAAATAAATAATTTATAAAAATAATTAATAAATAATAAAAATATTATTTGTCTACTAAAATGATTAAAAATAATTTCTTAATATTATAAAAAATATAAAAAGTCATTTTCTGCATAAATAATGCAATTATACATGCATATGGGCTATTATTGCAAAATATGCAATTTAGCTCTAAAAATGCAAATGTAATTATATGAAATGCACTGAAAATATTGAAAACCTCATATCGGTATAAATAATAAGTTTAGATGATTAAATCATCAAAAAATAATTTGAAGGATAATTATTGAATATTTATATAATAAAATACAGAAATAAATTGATTTAAGGCCTTTAAAAATTATGAAAAATACTTTTGTGGGCTTATAAATCAAAATGATGATTTATATGCACTATTTTGAAAGTATATATATATATATATATATATATATATATATATATTTAAAAATGATAAAAAATGGGTATCAACACATGCTGAAGTTATTTCGTTCATTTGCTGAAACTTCAGACTAAACATGCTTAAGTTTCCAGTTGACCTTCGGCTCAAAGAAAGCAAGATTACAACTAGTATTCATAAAAAAATAGTCTAGAAACATCGGAAAGAAATTAACACCACAAGTATCCTAGATAACACTATAATACTACTTCCGTTGAAGTTTATTTGAACTTATTTTTTTTTTTGGTCCGTTTCAAAAATAATGACCCATTTTTAAATTTGAAAATAATTTTGCTTAAACTTACAATTCTATCCTTAATGAGAAGCTTTTTATAATCACACAAATACTCTTGGCCCCTTTTTGAATTGTTTAGTACCACAAATTCCAAAAGTCTTCATTTTTTTTTTAAACTCCGTGCCCCAGTCAAACAAGTTCACATAAATTAAAACGGAGGGAGTAAGAACATATGAAAGAAGACCATATATATCAGTCATAATAGATACTGATCAGTCCACATTCACAGATAACTCCCAATTTTTCTTGGCTATTGTTGACATAACATTCATTACACAACTTTGGAGACTGTAGCGCAACAACAAAACCTCCTAAGTCGTGCATTCATGTCCATAACATTGTGGTGTCAATGAATTTGTTGATATTTTTATAAGCACTTGCATGTTTCTTCCATTTCTTGCTGTCTTCCAGAAATGCCTCAGCAGAAACACCAGAAAATAGTCCATTAGCAATTCCTGAGGAAACATCATAGTCCTTATGGAAATGCACTAGATAAATGACAGAAGATTTGTAGCAATTCCTGTGCTACAAAATATTGCACCAACATTTTATTATGAACTCATTTTGGACAAGAAGCAACTTCATATTGCATCTGGTTTTCATAGTTTCTCGTTATGCAATTAGCTTTAGACTTGGGTATTCACGCTGTCATATATATGATTATATGTTCAACAAGCATTGACCACCATTTGAACAGAGTTTTGTATTGACTAGATGCCTGTCTGTTAATAAACCAGAGTATTTAGGATTTAGGAGGCTGCTAACTGTTAAACAGAGAAATGATAACAAGTTAATGATGTTTCCTTCTTTTCTTTTGATGAGGTGGTGACAAGCAGCTCAGCTTGCGGTCACCTCAATTATTCCACTAAGGTGCTACCTTCCACTAGCATAGGTAACAAGTAACTCTAATCCAAATTTTTTGGCTCCGATGAAATTTGAACCTGAGATCTCATAGTTCTCGATCCGCTTCATTAACAACTATGTCACACCCTTAACACATAGTTGAAAGTGTTAGGAACTAGAACATACGAGATACTAAAGGTAACTGAGTCAGCAAGAAGTGACAATAAATATGCAAGGATATCCACTTCAACCATACTGCATGTCACTATATATGCAAGGAAATCCATTTCAACAATACTGCATACATCATTTGAATATAACTTATAATTAGGAGTGGTAAACGGGCGGGCTGGATCGGATATGGTTCGAGTCGAAAATGGACAAATTATCCGACCCCAACTCATATTTAATACGGATAAAAAACGGTTACCCATATTATCCATGACTTCTTGCATATAATCATTTTTGGGAAAATTCTTAGTCTTTATAACTTGAGGAACCCCCAATTTAAGACATTACAAATGTAAAAGTTAGACTCATTGGTTATACATTTTCTAAATGGATAATATGGTTCTTATTCATATTTGACCCGTTTTTAAATAGTTCATTATCCAACCCATTTTTAATGGATAATATGGATGGTTAACTATTTTATTTTAACCATTTTGCCGCCCCTACTTACCGTAACATGCCAAATGCAACAAAAGAACTCCGGTCGATCTTTTATTATAGCTTTTGCAGAAAGGGGAGGCTTGCTAGAGTTTGCTGTATTAATATCCACATATCGAAGATTCCATCGGCATGAAGAAACAATAAAGTTTACTCAGCAGAAAACATACTCTAACAACCAGCAGTCCATACACTCCCAATTTGAGTTGGGATTACTACTGAAGCATGCTGATCAATATATTCCTCCTTCAGGGAACCAAAGTGTACTGAATCCAATTCTGACACTTCTTTTCCATACTCCCAAGTAAATAGAAGAAACAGCATAGACCAGCTACTATCAAAAATTGACATAGAAGTCCTAGTGTGTTGAAACTACAGTCTACAGACATCCAAACATCACAAACTGCACCAAAAATTGACCTTGATTATGAAAATGAAAAAGCTTGCAGCTTGAGGATTAAAGGTCATATCATTTGAAATACTATGTGATTATCCAAATAAAACTTCTTCAATACAACAGTTCCACCTTAAAGTTCTCTCAGAATTGTAAGACTCCCCTCTCAATAATCCACAGAAGGAGCATATACAATATCCACTCATACCAAACACTGTCTACGATTAATCACCTAGAGGGCGAGATTGGATAAAGCTCCATTTCTTTACAATGAGGCAGAAGATGGACATACCAACAAATGCAGATCAGAATAGTAACCGGCACTGATTTAAAAACTCAGCACCACCACTTGGAACAAAGTTATATCTTTTAGTGCTGTGATAGTTCTGTTTTCTGCATTACACCAATGTTCCAATCCCATTACCAAACGCTCAAATAAGATTAGTTGCTTCCAGTATACTGAAAGGGGTACATTCAATCTAACTTTGCCTGAATCCATAACTTGGATCAGATATATGATTGCCCTGTATCTATTCTACTCATTTCTGCCAAACTTCATTCTAGTACTACAATTTTGTCGCGAATTAAGACAAATACAAAGACAAAAACACCAACAGGTAGACAATCACCCATTATTCATGAAAGAGAAAGCCCTGAAATGCTTCTATTGCAGAAAAAATGCTACCGAAACTATTTCTCAAACATCGACTGAATGAAAAATCCAAAAAAAAAAAATCATATCTGAGTAATGCTCTGCTGCATTCTCCAAACCCTCAATTGACTATTTACAAATCCCGCTGTAAACTTTGAAAATCTCTCTTTTGTTTAGTAAAAATCCTCCAAAAAACAGAATGACATGGTAAATTCTTAACTAAGATGCATCACATTACAATGCATACATCCCGGTAACCTTAGAACAACAATAAAATTGTCTCTGTATGACGTATAGGTCACGAGTTCGATCCCTGAAAGCAACCACTAATGCATGCATTATGGTAGGCTATCTACGTTACACTTCTTGGGGTGCAACCCTTCCCTTGACCCTACATGAATGCAGGATGCTTTGTGCACTGATTTGTCCTTTAAGATGCATTACATCCTTGGAGGATGATACACATATTTCAGCTGCTGCCAGCTAGGATGCCAGCTCAAATGCCATGAAAGCACACAACTAGGCTTGTTCACGTGTTTGTTGTTGTTATTTTTGAATTTCAATCCGGCGCAAAAGTTAGTTTAGCTCTATTTTCAACTTGTGCATTTCTTTTGCATTCTCATAGATTAATAGGATACTTGTAATCGAGCAACATATGTTTTTGAATGATAATAGATCTCTGATTTCCTCTCTCTCTATATTCTCAGGTCCTCTTCTCTTCTTGTTTCCTTATCTTCTTATCTTCTTATCTTCTTCTTCTTAGTTAATGTTACGTTGCTTCTCGATACCAGAATTTGGTATCAATTGGTATCAGAGCTCGGAAGATGATGGGGCCACCCAGAACTATCGATGTTGTGACGGGTAATCAATCTATGGATTTACAGGAGCAATATGAAAATCTAGCATCTCAACAGCTAGATCTAAGGGCAGAAATGGCTCAAAAACAGCAGGAATTGAGGGATGACTTGGACAAACGCCATGCTGAGCTGCTTCAGATGGTAAGTTCTCTCAAAAACTCTTTCGATGGCTTCCAATTGAGTCGGCAATCGATGGATAATGCTTCGACTTTGACTGCTAGTGATAAGGTGCTACAGTCTGGACAAAGCATCCTTGGTTCCAATCCTTATGGCGCTAACACAAATCGAGGTCATAATTTGATCTTCCCTTGTTTTAATGGAGAACATTAGAGCTGTTGTGTAGGATTGAACAATATTATTCTGTTGATAACACTCCCCTCAATCAGAGAATGAGTTTAGTTTCTATGAATTTGGATGATGATGCATTGGAATGGCATTAGTAATGTCGCGAGTCAATTGACCTGCCTTGCTGGGATGAATATTTAGTTTCTCTAGTTGATATCTTTAGTGAGGAATTTTCTGATCAAATGTTAGAACTAAAACAATTGATGTACACTGGCTTAGCTAGGGAGTTTTAGTTGGCTTTTGCTCGACTTTTAGCTCAATGTGATTTATTTGTGAGCCAAGCTATTTACAGTTTCCTAGGTGGACTCAAGGAATAGTTGGTACATTCTATAAAGAAGCATGAACATCAGACTTTATCCAAAATATATAGGCTAGCCAGATTAGCATAAGCAACATTGGCTACTATGCTCGAGCACAAAGGTCCAACTCTGGAGGTCACTCTTCTTTTTTCTATGAAGAGACCTACCTATGACTCTTCACAGTCTAAGCCACACCTTACCAGTGTTGCTACAACACCTAAATTAGCTCTTCCTCTTCCTCGAGCTCCAGTTTCTCCTAAGAATAGGAGGACAATTTCCCATGCTGAAATGTAGGCTAAGAGAGCACAAGGACTATGCTACTTTTGTTATGACAAATACTCTCCTGGTCATAAGTGCACACTTCCTAAGAAATTGTTTGTGTTGGATATGAAGTATGGTGATGATGATTGCTCAGAAGAAGTAGAACCAAAGAAAGAGGGTAAAGCCACTAATGAGCAATGGTCTGTTACTGAAGGAGATCTTCCTATGATCTCCTTGTGTGCGTTAAGTGGCATACAAGGGGCACAAACTATACATGTGACAGGCTACATTAATAAGAGGCCACTGCAAATCCTTTTGGATGGAGGAAGTACTCACAATTTCATAGACTGTGAGTCTGCTAAGAGGCTAGGATGTCAGGTTGCTCCCACTAAGGTTGGCTATGTCAATCTTCGTAACAATTCTACGGAGGCCACTTCTGGAGTACTGAGGGAATTTCAATGGATGTTATAAAGTACATATTACCTCGGATCTCATTGTCTTTCTAGTGGGAAAGTATGATCTAGTTTTGGGAGCATTGTCGATGAAGACCTTGGACCAGTCACCATGGATTATACAACTTTAACTATGTATTTTAATTATCAGGGAAAATTCCATCTTCTTAAGGGAGTATCTGAAGAGTGTATATTTTCTAGCACTAAGGTTGTCAATAAAATGAATGGGAATGATGTCCAACTTTTTATGCTACAAGTACTATTTGCTGAGCCTTCTCTAGAGTCAACAAATCAGCTTAATGCACTGCATCTTCCTCAAGAGTTCCAAACTCCTGTTGTCATTGAGGAGCTCTAATCTCAGTACCCCGAAGTGTTTGCAGAACCAACAACTTTACCTCCAGAAAGAGGTGCTTTTGATCACAGCATTCTTTTGCAATCTGGTACTAAACCAATCAACATAAGACCTTTACAGGTACTCCTCTATGAAGAAGGACATCACTGAGAAGCTGGTCAAAGATATGCTGCAGCAAGGTATGATTCAGTATAGCAACAGTCTTTTTGCATCCCCTGTTGCGCTGGTAGACAGAAAAGATGGCACTTGGAGATTATGTGTGGACTATAGGGAGTTAAATCAATGTATTGTCAATGACAAATTCCCTATTCCCATCATATATGACTTATTAGATGAACTAGCTGGAGGAGTAGTATATTTTAAAATTGATCTTCGATCGGGTTATCACCAAATAAGAATAAAGCCAGCTGACATTCTTAAAACAACCTTCGAGACTCACTTGGTCCATTGTGAGTATTTTATCATGCCGGTTGGATTAACCAATGCCTCTACCTTTCAGTGCCTCATGAATCACCTATTTCAACACTTCCTAAGGAAATTTGTTTTAGTCTTTTCTGATTCCACCTCATATATAGCAAAAATCTGCAAGATCATGCATTCCACTTGCAACAGGTGTTTGAGGTCATGGTACATAAAATTATACTCGCCACGAAATATAAACGTGTCTTTGGAGTATCTAGGTTGGAGTACTTAGGACACTTCATCTCTAGTGGGGGAGTATCCACATATCCTAAGAAGATCACAGTTGTCGAACACTGGCCTACTCCCACTACACTCAAACAACTAAGAGGCTTCCTGGGGCTGGCAAGGTACTACAGGAAATTTATCAAGGGTTATAGCCTCATCAGTCGACCACTAACTGAATTACCAGGGAAGGATAATTTCAAATGGTCTGAATCTTCTACTCAAGCCTTCTCTGCACTGAAGCTGGCTTTAACAACTGCTCCACTCTTAGCTTTACCAAACTATTCTACTCCTTGTGTAGTAGAAAGAGATTCCAGTGGGACAGGCATTGAAGTTATTCTAATGCATCATGGTCGCCCTATAGCCTTCATCAGTAAAGGTTTGGAACCTAGACATCTTGCCGTATCAGTTTATGATAGGGAACTACTTGCATTAGTCTTTGCTATCACCGCATGGTCCCATTATTTGCTTGGTTAGCATTTCATTGTTTAGATTTACCAAAAGTCTTTGAAGTATTTATTGGAGCAAAAACTGCATACTAATTCACAATTGAGGCAGCTAGCTAAGTTGCTCCCTTTTGACTTCAAAATATAGTACAAAAAGGGAAAGGAAAATCTTGATGCAGATTCACTTTCCAGAATAGATGGCGCTGAACTTATGTCCTTGATGATGTCTTCTGTTCAAGATGAACTATGGCAGGAGCTAACAGTTGGTTGGGCTTCTAATCTTGAGTTGAATACTCTTATTTCTTCCTTGCCACACACTCCTCAAAAGCACTACATTTGGATCAATGATCAATTAATAATAAAGGCAAGCTTGTAGTAGGACATGGTGCTGGTTTGAGACACAAGATCATCACCTTATGGCATTCAACTCCATCAGGTGGACACTCTGGGATTGATGCTACTACCAAGAAGGTGATGGCCTACTTCTATTAGAAAGGGATTAGGAAGGATATCTTGGACTTCATTCACAAATGTGATGTCTGTCAGAGAAACAAATATGACACCTCTGCATATCCCGGCCTGTTACAACCTTTACCAATATCTTCATTGCCTTGGACCGACATTAATATGAATTTCATAGAGGGGTTGCCTAAATCCGAAGGAAAGAATGTTATTTGGGTTATTATAGACATGCTCACTAAGTATGGTCACTTCATTGCCATTGCTCATCCTTACACTGCCCAAACTCTGCTCAGGTGTTTCTGGATACTATCTTTAAGCTTCATGATTTTCCTGCTTCAATTACCAGTGATAGAGATCCCGATTTCATTAATTCTTTTTGGAAAGAGTTCTTATCAGCTCAAGGTGTCACATTGAAAGCATCAACTGCTTATCATCCTCAAACAGATGGTCAGAGTGAAGTGCTCAACATATCTCTAGAAACTTACTTGAGATGTTTGTTCACAGATTCTCCCACTGATTGGGTTTCCTTCTTATCCATAGCAGAATGTTGGTACAATTCTAGTCATCATTCTACTATCCAAACCACCCCCTTTTGAACTCCCATATGGCTATCCTCCTCCTATACACCTACCCTATATTCCTGGAGATTCTTCTGCTGATGTTGTTGAGGACATCATGTTGGTCAGAGAATTCAAGCTGCAGCTGGCCAAATTTCATTTATGTCGAGCCCAGCAGAGGATGCAAATACAAGCTAACAACCATAGGCCTGATAAAGAATTTAAGGTTGGATATTGGGTCTTTGTAAAGCTGCAGCCCTATAGACAATCCACACTCTCCATTTCTCATTATCATAAACTCGCATCTAAGTATTGTGGTCCCTATCCTATTGTAGAAAAGATATGATCTCGTTTATAAGCTTTTACTTCCCCCAGAGGTTCACATTCACCCCACATTCCACATTTGTCAGCTCAAGTTTTGTTATGATCTACCTGCCGAAATTGTCCACCCTCCAATTTTGAATTTGGCCAATCCATTATGTCCACTTCCAGAAGCTGTGTTGGGCAGAAGGTTATTCAAGAAAGGCAATAAAGCTGTTGCACAATGTTTGATTAAATGGAAGGACTTGGATGCCTCTCAAGCTACATGGGAATTTTCTTCTGACATGCGCACCAAATTTCCTACCTTCACCCTTTCAGTACAAGGGTGTTGTCCATCGGGCGGTACTGATACACATATTTTAGGTGCTACCAGTTAGGATGGCAGCTCAAATGCCATGAAAGCACACAACTAGTCTTATTCACGTATTTGTTGTTATTATTTTTGAATTTCAGTTTTTCTCGTCATCATGTCTTACCATCACTTCATCAAAACATACCCTTTCTCAAAACACACTAAATCTTAGTTCTTGGTGATGATGTATGAGAGAATAGTGGGTTTTGAGATATGATGTATAAAATAGGAGGACAAAGAAAAAAAGATTCGCAAATCTTAAATGTTATCAACTATTAGAATGACTGGACAAGGGAAGAGGAATTTTGGTCAACTTTACCGACAACCCTCTTGTATCAGGTTTCTGGGATCCCTTATTCCCGGGCAGGGAAGAGAACAAAAATGTACTGCAGATGGTAGTCGTGGTTGATTCGATGATCTTACGCAGCGGAGTGAACTCTTCTATCGTGTTGCATTTTCTCTGGTGGACCCCCCGTCCATCGTACTGGAGCGATTCGAGAAGAATGATTAGGCTCATATTTTATCCTTTCTACAATACCTATAGACGAAGTGCTTCGTTTCAGATCAATTCTTCGCTGCAATTGCTTCGATCCACTCCCTCGGCGAAAAACTATAATACACCTTGAGGAATTCCTACCAATAGACTTCCCTGTACTCAAAGTGAATTGTCTAAGTTTTCTCCTTTGTCTCATTATTTATCTCGTAATCATTAGATCCCGCCCCTAAAGCTAGCTCCTACTCCTCCTCAAAGAATACTAAAACATCAGCATATATATACCTCACATGAGAGGAACATGGAAGGAAAGGAACTAAGTTCAGAGCTGACGGCTGACCTAGCTTAAGGAACACATAAATAAGGTAATCATAAATGTTTAGGACAAGAGTCATATGGAGTAATTTATATTTGTAAAATAGGAGAAGGGTCAAAAATATCCCTCTACTATTATTTATTATGTAGATGTACCCTTCCTCATAATATTAAATAGAATATACCCTTATCATTAGATAAAGTATCAAAATTGCCCTCATTTTAACCGATTGGATAGGCGGAGGCTATTAATAGAAGACCCGACTTTGAATAAAAAGACCCAACCCCATATAGTAACCCATTACTTATTCAAACCCGCTTCCCCTCACTTTCCTCCTATTAAAACCATTAAACCCATAGCCCCTTGGTTTGTCGTTCATTTTCTTTCTCAGTAAATACACGTTATCCGACTGTTGTATCTTTATGATATAAAAATCAAAATTAGATTTTGTACTGATCTACCAAACTGATCATGACACAAAAAGAAAATTAAGAAGGTTTCCAATATAGCAACAACATAATAACAAAACCTTTAGTTCCTCTTAAAGCCTATCCTATATTGTGTAGAATAAATGTATTGGACAATACCTTTCGATGGAGTTTGCTTCAAAAATTTGAAGAAGAGTTTTTATAATAATTTTTATATTCTTATAGAAACTGTTTCAATAGAAAAAGATTTTAAGATAGTTTGTCGACTTATGCAAAAAGAAAAACTTTTCTTTCTTGATAATTGGCTGAAAAAACAATATTGTGAATATTTAATAATTAAAAGAGATCAAAATTTTGAAGCAATACCATTAAATGAGCCAAAATATTGTGAAAACAATAATTAGCAAAATAATAAATATAAAAATATAAAGTTCAGATGCAGAAATACACAACAGAATGAAATAAAAAAGATTAGCAGACTTAGGACCCAAACCGAGAAAAATATTGTCACTATCATTTTTCTATATATTTTCTATGGATACACAAAACAAGAACCAAACCCACTTCAAAATATTGTTAAATTAAAAAATCCTCAAGCACAAGCACATATATTATCAACCACAACGACATCCTCTTCGCCGGTCATGTAGCAAATACCTAAATAGATTTAATAGGAGAGGGGGGNTTGTACTCAAATAGTTGGGTATTTTATTTAATAGCCTCCACCTGTCTAGTCCGTTAAAACGAGGGCAATTTTGAAACTTTATCTAACGGAGAGGTATATTTGATCCCATAGTATAACAGAGAGTATATCTAGACAATAAATAATATTAGAGGGGTATTTTTGACCATTTTGCTTTTGTGAAACTGTTCCATAGTTATTAATAGATAAAAAGGTTGGATTTATCCTTGTACTTCACCAAAATTGTCTACATTTATGCTTTGTTATACTTTTTGTTTAAACGCACTCTTACTGTCAACAAAATGAACAAAAGTTCTCTTAGAGGTAGTACACTGTGGCACACCGACCCACAAAATCATACATGTGTCATTTTCTAGGGAGCACGAGCAGCATTTGAGGACCTTGCTCCATATTTTGAGGCAGAAGAAGCTATATGCTAAGTTCTCCAAGTGTGAGTTTTTGCTAGACTTAGTGGCATTCTTGGGTCATGTGGTATCTAATAATGGGATCAAAGTGGACCTGAAGACGATTAAGGCAATTTACAGTTGGCCCAGACCTTCTACCACTATTGAGATCAAGAGTTTCTTAGGCTTGGCTGGGTATTATCGCCGCTCTGTGGAGGGATTTTCATCTATTGTGGCCTTATTGACTCAGTTTAACTAGAAGGGCGCTCCGTTTAGGTGGTCAGACAAGTGTGTGGAGAGCTTTCAGAAGCCAAGACAACATTGAATACATCTGTAGTGTTGGTTTTGGCTTCAGGATCAGGATCATATATATTCTATTGTGATGCTTCATGGGTTGCTATTAGATGTGTATTGAGGTAGGACGCTAGGGTGATTGCCTATGTATCGCGCTAGCTGAAGCCTCATGAGAAGAACTAATCGCGGTCTATAAATTGGAGTTAGATGCTATTGTACACGCGCTCAAGATTTGGAAGCATTATTTATATGGCGTGTCTTGTGAGGTGTATACGGATCACCTGAGTCTCCAGTATCTGTTCAAACATAAAGAATTGAATTTGAGGCAACGGAGATGATTGGAGCTGTTGAAGGACTATGATACCACCATTCTTTATTATCTGGGAAGGCTAATGTAGCAGCTGACGCCTCGGAGAGCATGGGAAGTTTGGAATTTATTCCGATTGTTGAGAGATTGTTAGCTATGGATGTTCAGGATTTGACCAACAGGTTTGTGAGGTTGGATATTTCGGAGCCTAGTAGGGTACTTGCTTGTGTTGTTTCACAGTCCTCCTTGTTTGAGCGTATTAAGGCGTGCCAGTATAATAATCCCCACTTGCTTGTCCTTAGGGATACACTGCACTGAGGTGGTGCCAAGGAGGTGATTGTTGGTTATGATGGGGTGTTGAGGTTTCAGGGTCAGATTTGTGTTCCGAAGGTAGATGGCTTGAGGAAGTTGATCCTTGAGGAGGCTCACATTTTGCGATACTCTATTCACCCATGTGTTACAAAGATGTATTGCTATTTGAAGTAGCATTATTGGTGGAGAAGGATGAAGAAGTACATTTTTGATCATGTTGCATGGTGTTTGAACTATCAACATGTCAAATATGAGCATCCGAGCCTGTGTGGTATGCTTCTAAGGTTAGATATACCGGAGTAGAAGTGGGAGCGCATCATATGGATTTTATAGTTGGGTTTCTATAGACCTTGAGGAGATTTGGGTTTGTGTTGGTTATTATGGAAAGACCGACCAAGTCTGCATATTTGATTCTTGTCATGACTTCCTACACTTCTGAGCAGTGATCTCAGATTTATCGTGGAGAGATTATTCTCCTGCATGGTGTGTCTGTGTTTATCATTTCGGGTCGAGGTACTTAGTTTACATACCATTTTTGGAGAGCAGTGCAGCGTGAGATGGGCATGCAGGTCGAGTTGAGCACGACATTTTATCCTCATACGGATGGATAGTCCAAGCATACCATTCAAATCTTGGAGAATATGCTCAAAGTCTGTGTCATTGATATTTGGAGGCCAGTGGTATCGTTTCCTACCATTAGCACAGTTCTCCTACAACAACAGTTACCAGTCGAGTATCCAGATGGCCCCATAAGATGTCTTATATGGGAGGCGATGTCGTTCTATGGTTGGTTGGTTTGAGTTTGGGGAGGCTTGGTTGTTGGCAGTGATCTAGTTCATGATGCTTTGGAGAAGGTAAAATTGATTCAAGAGAGGCTTCATACAACGCATTCCAGGAAGAAGAGTTATGTTGATAGGAGACATCACGATGTAGATTTTATGGAGGGTGAGAGATTTAATCTTAAGGTTTCACCTATGAAAGGCATGATGAGGTTCAGGAAGAAAGGAAATTTTAGCCCTAGGTACATTGGTCCATTTGAGGTCTTGGAGAGAGTGGGTGAGGTGGCTTACAGGTTTTCTTTGACACCCATACTGTCAGGAGTTCATCCTGTGTTTCATGTTTCATGCTTCGAAAGTTTTATGAGGATCAGTCACATGTGTTAGATTTCAGTTCGCTACAGTTGAATGAGAACTTGGCTTATGAGGAGGAACTAGTGAGCCATTTTGGACGGGCAGGTTTAAAAGTTGAGGTCGAAGGATATTGCATCGGTGAAGGTCTAATGGAGAGGCCAATCAGTCGAGGAAGTGACTCGGTAGACCGATCAAGTTACACGAAGCAGATATCCCCATTGTGATGGCATTCCGGGTATGTTTCTAAACTCGTTCGAGGATGAATGTTTCTTTAAGGAGGGGTGGGGGAGGGGAGGGATGTAACGACCCGACCGGTCATTTTGTGTATTTTAGCTTAGTTCCCCTATTGAATGCTTCTCGTATGCTTTTATATTTTTAATAACTCGTGGGGATGGTTGGTTTGGTTTCGGAGAAGTTTTAGAATGAATTAGAACACTTAGTTGTAATGTTTGAAGCTTAAATTGTAAGGTTGACCGAGATTTCACTTCTATGTAAATGGTCTGGGAATGGTATTCTGTTAGTTCCAAATAGGTTTGTATGGTGATTTTGGACTTAGGTGTATGTCCAGATTTGGATTTGGAGGTTCCTAGGTTGATTTAGCTCTTTTTACAAAAGTTGAATGTTTGAAGGTTTGGTAGGTTCATAGGTTTGACCCGGATTTGACCTTTGGTACTGTCTGATTTGTATTGTTGTTCCGGGATTAATTATGTCATTTGGGACTTGTGTGTAAAATTTGGGATTATTCCGAGTTGGCTAGACATGGTTCGACGTGAGTTTTGGAAGTTTGAAAGTTTGAAAGTTGATTAGTTCATTAGGTTTGAGTTGAGGTGTGATTTGTAGTTTTCATATTATTTTTTAGGATTTGAGACCTCGAGTACGTTCGTGTTATGTTTCGTGACTGGTTGGTGTGTTTGGACGGGATCTCGGGGGCCTTAGATGTCTTTCGGGGGCCTCAGATGTGTTTCAAATGGGTTTCAAACCAACTCTCTCATGTTTGGATTGCTGGTTTCTGGTGCTGGTGCCTTCATCGCGATCGCAAAAGGAGTGAAATGATCGTGGAGTATGTTTTGGTGGATGGATTCTTCTTCACATTCGCGTACAAGAGGTCGCGATCGCGATCGCGTACTGTTAGGGAGCTGAAGCTTCCCGTTCGTGTTTGGGGGCCGCGTTCGTGTAGCTTGTGTCAGGCTGGGGGAAGGCAGGTGGTTTTGCCTTCACTTTCTCTAAAGGACACCGTGTTCGCATAAGCCTGGGTGTTGGTGAGGCGCGATCGCAGGCGAGGGGCTGCATTTGCATAGGGTCATCTGATGGTATTTGAGGTTTTGTTTACTGTTTCATTTTTATTCTGTTATTATATCTGTGTGGCAAAATTTCAGAAGCATCTAGCCTCGCCACTACTTTTTTGAGGTTAGACATGATACTTGCTGGGTACTTATTGTGATGTACTCATACTACGCTTCTGCAAATCTTTTTGTGCAGATCCTCAAGTTGGTCCTAACAGAGCTTCTGGATGGGGCTGGGAAATCTTATGGAGAATTAGGGTGAGCTGCACTTCATGGATTTATTTTGCACTTCCTGAATCCTTGCTCCTTCATGTAGTATTTTAGATAGCTTGACATGTATATAGACTTAAACTCATTTTCGTAGTTTGCTCGTGCACTTGTGTTCCCTAGTCTTGGGGGCGTATTGTATTAGCCGTCTTTAGGCCTTGATTGTAATTTTATCATATATTATCACATTTTAAAGACTTTTTCCATCTTTTTTTGCTATATATCTTCATTAAATAATAAAAATATATTATTTGTTATCTTCGAGTTGGCTTGCTTAACATGTTTGGCCAGGCGCCATCACGACCTTGAGGTGGGATTTTGGGTTGTGATATTTGATTTTTGTTTAAACGGTCTCAAATTTTTCTTTTGATGGTTCTGATGGATTCGAACGGTGATTTTACTTAGGCTTATGTAAGTTTTCGTATTTGAAGGTTCCTATCTTGATTTGGGTCTATTTGGCGAATGTTTGAAATTTGAAGGTTTAGAAATTTTATAAGTTTGACTATGAGTTGACTTTCTAGCTATCGGGTTGGATTGTTATTCCGGGACTTGGAGGGGTCCATTTTAAAATTTGGAACTTGTAAATTTTGTTTCGTCCTGAGTAGATTTGGTCTCGTTCGGCGGAGTTTGTATATTTGAAAGTTAAGAGAATGATATTTATCTTCGATTCTTGGTTTTGATGTTATTTATGATGCTTCGAGGTTTTGTATAAGTTTGGATAATTTATTTGGACTTGTTGGTATGATTTTATAGGGTCCAGGAAGTTTTGAGTGTGATTCGGGGTGGTTTCGAATTATGTTGGTGATGTTTGGAGTCACTATGTTGCTGGTGTTCAGGAGAGCTTCACAATTGCGACGCAAAGCTTGCGATCATGAAGAAGAATTTTTTGCTAGCTGGGCATTTGTGCTTCACGTTCGCAATCCAGGTGGTGCATTCGAAATGTGTATTTTGGGAGCTTGAGCTTTATGCTCCGCGTTCAGAAGGTCTATCTCACGTTTGTAAGCTGGTGGAAGAAAGAACTCCTCATTCGCAGTATGTGTCCGCGTTCACATAGAGTCGAATTAGGCACGAGGCTCTTTGGCTTTCGCATTTGCAAGAATGGCCCGCGTTCGCATAGTTTTGGGTTATTGGCTTTCGTGATTGTGAGGTGAGGCTACGATTGTATAGGGAATTTTTGGTTAGTGGCATGACTTGTGCTTCGCGAACGTGGAGTAGGGCTTGCATTCGCGGATGGTACTGCTGGCCAGTGTATTAATTTGTCATTTTTGGACTTTGAGCTCATTCTATCACATTTTGAGATTGGGATCTCGAATTAAAGTAATTTTTACTCACTTGGATTAGGTAAGTGTTCTTGACTCGGATTCAATTGTTATTCATGATTTTATCTTTGATTTTGGCATTTGATTGGCGAATCTAAGAGAGAGAAGTGGAGGATTTTGGCAATAATTTTTTGAAATGAAAATAGAGATTTGAACCCCGATATGGAGTTAGTTTTGGATGAAACTTGTATATTTGGACTCATATTTGGGTGTTCAGGTTTTGTGAGTCTTACTGGGTTCAAGGAAGAGGGCCCGTGTTGACGTTTTGGTAGACTTTGAGTAGTTGATTAAGATTTGACCATTATCGTTTGGGTTTAATTCCTATGGCATTATTTGATGTTATTGAGTTATTTTTTTCTAGATTTGAGCTGTTCGAAGGCTGATTCATGCGGGCAGGCATTTTTAGAGTATTAATTTATCTTATTTGAGGTAAGTGCCTTGCCTAGATTTGGTTGAGAGAACTTTTCCTAATAATTGGTATTATTTTCTACATACAAGGGTGATGTATATATGAGGTGACAAGCGTATTGACATGTGCCAGGGGTATTCATGCGCGGGGTAGATTTTAGATTACTCTAGCCTTGTTTGGTTGTGTGCTCTACTTGATTCTATGTATTATTCAATTTATTGACTACGTGAGCGTAATAAACTATGATAGAGCTAATGTTAAGACTATTGGTGCCTTGGTTTGAACATGATGAACTAATCTTGAGGTTTATGCTAAACTAGCCTCGGAGGTAGATACATGTATGTTATGAACACACATCCATACCCGTTCTTGTGTTGTGCCTTGATAGGGGCATGTGCAATCTATGACACCTATGTGATCCTTTATATGACTACTTGAACTTGGTCGCTATAATTGATTTTGCCGTAGTCATGTTTTATATGTTGAACCCCATCTACATTTTGTGTTGTTATCATGTCTTTGTGCACTTTATTGATGAGTTTTGAGGATATTCCTCTCGATGACAATTTGTAACCTTGCATTCTAGTGATTGTGGCACGAGGTTTTTGCCGTGTGATTGTGATTATTTTTTAGCACATGTGGACATATTGAGCGGATTGATTGGGAGTGTCAGCATGAGGTCTTTGTAGTGCGATTGTGTCTACTATTGTGCGTGTGGGGCAAAATAAGGGTGACATTTTCTCGGGTTGCCCAGGTGGCAAAATAAGGGTGATGATATGCGCATGTGGCAAAATAAGGAGGGTATTTTATTGTTATGTGCACATCAGGTGAAATATGGTGGCATTATTGGGATGTTATGTGATGGCTTGGGAGCGATTTTATTGTTTATGTTTATGTGGTGGTACGAGAGTAACATTCTTGAATGTTCATGTAACTTCTTTATGTGTCATGCATTTTTATATGTTTTGTTGCGTCGTATGTAACATGCTACTTTACTCCCCTGTTGTTATTTGTTTATTTGATTGTCAAGATAGATTTACCTACGTAGAGTTGATATCTCATATTTTGCTAAGTTGTTGGAAGCATATCAGACTGATGTGATAAGGAAGTTGTGGTCATGCATTGATATATTCGATTTTTGAAAGGTACTCTTGAATGTGTTATTTAACAATCGATGTGAAATCAGATCATATTGGGCACATGCTTACAGTCATGTGCGGGTATTGAGGGTACACATTATATAGTGCATGCCTCTTTGTGAGCGGGATTGGTGAAAGTTGTAATTGTTGAGCATGTCTAATTGGTAGAATTTGGCTTTTACCCTATCTCAATTATGCACCTTTACTGCTGTTATTATTTATTTTTTATTCTATAATTGTCTTTCTGGAATATTTCTTATAGTATGCCTATTATTGAGCTGTGCAGGTTACGCAAGTGAGTATCTTTGACTTAAAAATCTCTTCTCTATTTCTCTGAAGTTAGTCAAGATACTTACTGAGTACATGAGGTTGATTGTACTCATACTACAGTTTTGCACCTTGCGTACAAATTGTGGAGCTGAATAGCTGTGGAAGATGAAGCCTTGCATTGAAGACGTATCAGCGTTCCAAATTCAAGCTACCTTTTGTTCATGGTAGTTTAGGACTTCAATTTTGTTTATGTAAACTTCAAACAGATGTTGTATTTTATTATTATTTTGAGCTTTGTAAATCTCATCTTAGTGTCTCATGACTTGTACTACCAGTCCTTGAGGTAGTGGTTAACTTATTTTGCAGTTTCATTTAGAATATTGATGATTTCTTATTGTAGTATAAACTTATACTATTTGGCTTATCTAGCTGGCCGGGTAAGGTACCATCACACTGAGTGAGATTTTTTAGGGTTATGACAGCTTATTACCTTTACCCTAGTCATGCACATTTATTATTGATATCTGTTATTTTGTATTGTCTCTTTGGATACCCTCTATATTGTACATACTATTGAGCTCCATAGGTTATACAAAGTGAGTGTCTTTTGACTTAAAAATCTTGTCATTACTTTCTCGAGTTAGTCAAAATACTACTGAGTATATGGGATCGGTTGTACTAATACTATACTTCAACACCTTGCTTGCAGATTCTAGAGCTGAGTAGTTGTGAAAAACGAAGCCTAGCATTAAAGATGTACAAATGTGCTAGATTTAAGCTACCTCTAGTTCATGGTATTATAGAGCTTATTATTCTGTTATGTAAACTTCAAACATATGTTGTACTATTTCTTTGTACCAGAGTTGTATTGTTAATCTTAGTAGCTCATGATTTGTACCACCAATCCTTGATATGTTGTATGCATTTCAATCATCTTATTTAATGATTATGTATGATTTTTCATTCGAATTGTGCTAACTATTATTTGTCTTACCTACTGGGTTGGGTTGGGTTAGGTTCCATCACGACTTGGTAGAATATTGGGTCGTGACATCATGTTTCCGATCTCATATGTGAGGCCAAAAAGTGGATTTTCAATAGGTCGACATAAAGTGATTCACCGTACTTAAACATGAGCCAAAATCGCTCTTTAGGGATGTTTCGTAGATCATCAAATTCCCACAAATGAAATTAAAAGTGGCTCCATGTAAATGATCAAGATCTCGCGGTGAGATTTTAGTGAACACGTTAATAATTCTTTCACGCCCCAAAATCGAGGGACGAGACCGGCGCCCAACCGGATGATCCCGGTCAAGCGGACCTAGATTGCCTTTCCTGCCCAACGCATTACCCCGTGTTTACAATATACATCATTCCACATGAATTAGCAATTTAGAGTTTAAACATGAATCTACTACTTGAGTTTATTTCATCTTTTATCATTTCAACATTTAATAATAACAAAACATACAATAATTCCGAATCGGACCCCGATTACTAGTAAACACATTTACTGCCCAAAATACATATATGTACAACCCACATCATGTCTACGGAGCCTCTAAGAGTACTAAGGGTTTACACAATACTTGCCGGCAACAAGGCCCCGACTATACCTTAAAAGACATAACATATACAAAAGAGATGATATAGACTACACACGGACCCGAGAGGAAGTGGGGATCACCGGATCGGCTGAAAGTATGAAGGGGAAACACCACTATCGGCGGTCTGAGCTACCTGCTGTGGAACCACCTACATCCATATAAAAGATGTAGCGCCCCCGGCAAAAGGGACGTTAGTACCGTTGAATAGTACTAGTATGTATGAACAAAGTTTATTCCAAGTAGAGTCAAACAGTACACAATCAGAAGACAGTCAAGGTAACCACACAGGTACCACACAAATATACATATAGTTACAAATGAATATTTTCACCGTTACTCATTTCAATTATCCATCTGTTGCGGGGGGCAACCCGATCCCACCGTACATTCACATTTCACCCTTATTACCTCTCCACCCTTATTACTTCATGTTGCGGAACACAACCTGATCCCACCGTACAATCGCACTTCACCCTTATTACCTCTCCACCCTTATTACTTCGTGTTGTGGCGCGCAATCCGATCCCACCGTACATTCATATTTCATAGCAACGATAACCAATAATTATATCACAGGGATCTTCATCATCAAGAACATAAATTCATATCAACCAACAACTATATGAAGTCAAGGCGCAATAATCCTTACCAAGCAGTAATTCACATATTGTGTTGCCATCATTATTTAACTCAATTAAATCAATCCACAGTTTTTTTCATCTTTTGCCACACTCGGCCCTTAGCAATTAGATACCTTCCCACATTAGAGTACATTAATATTCTTTCATTTAGTAGAACATACTGCTATATTGACATATTCGAACATTTAACGAACCTTACACATGGTAGGATAAGCACAAAGAATCACCCTTTCACAATCGCAATTAGCATGGTAATTGACTAAGAAAATCATAGAATTAAATCTTACACCTCGACACAGCAGGACAATTAATTCACTTATGCTCAAGCAGGAATTTCATACCGTGTGTTCGGACACCAACAAGGTGACTCTACAAGGATTAAAGTTAGGCATGCATACCTTGAATCGAAATTCCCCTTAAATTTTCTACCACACTTCACCGGACCTTCTAGCACCTTCAATCTAGTTAACAATGTGGCATAATTGAACTAAGGATTAGGAATAATGATCATGTCTTGGACTCACTTGAGCATTCCATCAAACACTAGGTGTTCCTTTGGATTAAATGGCCTCTTTTTAGTGAAGGATTACTCTAACCCATTTCCTTTTACTAGTTTATGACTAGTTGGTTACATGCATGCAAGACTCCTACCCCTATCTTCGTGAACTCACCTAACCATGTTTCATTTTAACAAAAATCTGGAAATTAAGGTTGATGGGGTGGAAGCTTACTTCTTGTAGTGAAGAAACTGGTGCCCTACTTGATCAATTCCAGGTCTGAGTAGTGATGGAGGAACAATTTGATGAAATTGGATCTCTCTCTCTCTAGAACCCACTCTCTCCTCTCTCTAATTTATCATAAAATAGGCTTAAAATGAAAGGGGTAAGTGTTTTAAGGAGCTGGTGGTCGGGTATAAAATTAGAAATTTAACAGTCCTGTAGCAGAAATGCAGTCAGGAATGTGATCGCATTCCTGCCGCATAAATGGCCCTCAAATGGGCCAAAAAGAAAAGCAGACTGCCTAGGTATGCGACCACTATGCGGTCCGCATACTTATTATGCGATCGCATAGTGCGTTGCATAACTCCTTCCACAAAAGTCAAGGTGCAAGAATGCGACAACAATGCGGCCCACATTTGTGAAATGCGATCACATTCTAGGCCGTATAGCTGTCCTCAAAATGGACAACAAACTGTCCAGGTATGCGACCACTTTGCGGTCCGCATACCTGATTTGCGATCGCATAGTGGACCGCATACCTGCACAAATCTGGAAAATTTTATCCTTCAAGTCCCGGGGTACATTTTACTCAAAAAGGGTCTATTTTAAGAATTTCTACAGTTATAACAGCACAGAGACCTATTTGGGCATTATTTTTAGCCATGAATTTTACGGGTCTTTACATTCTCCCCCACTTAGAATTATTCATCCTCGAATGAGGATCAGGGAATCACTAGAGTAGGAAAAACACAAAATAAGCCAACCCCCAAATTTTTACTAACTCCGATATTTCCAGAAAATTTTGCCTGAGTTTCCTTCGTAATTAGGCCTATCTACCTGTCAGAGAGCCCCCGAAACACATGTTTAACCAATTCCACACATTATCACTTACTCTATCAACTTGCACATAATTCGGTCATTTCAACAAGCTACATGTAATTCAATTACTTCCACAAGCCTCATCACTACTNTCATTTCAACAAGCTACATGTAATTCAATTACTTCCACAAGCCTCACATAGTTCGGTTAGTTCTACAAATTTGCACATAATTCAACTATTACAATGAGTTGCACATATTTCAGCTATTTCAATGAGTTGCACATAATCCAACTAATCAAAACAATATATACATTTATGGAAAGTTTTAGAAGTCACAATAGTAGGGTAATTAGGGGAGTGAAGTGTTCTTGCACAAAATTTAACACAATATATAATTGCTTAGGAATGACAACTTTCAAAACAACTACCGGACTTATTCAAACAAGTGGGAGTATTTCTCTTTTATTTCATTTTCCGCTTCCCATGTGTCTTCTTCGACTTGTTGACTCTGCCATAATACTTTAACAGAAGCAATCTCTTTGTTCCTCAATCTACGGACTTGCCTATCAAGAACAACAACTGGAACCTCTTCATATGACAATCCTTCATTAATTTCAACCGTCTCAACCGGCACAATGGCGGATGGATCCCCAATCACCTTCTTCAACATGGACACATGAAACACTGGGTGCACTAATGACATCTCAGGGGGCAATTCCAGCCTATAAGCCACCTGTCCCATCCTTTGTGCAATCCTATATGGCCCGACATAACTTGGGCTCAATTTCTCTTTCTTCCCAAACCGCATCACTCCCTTCATGGGAGACACCTTTAAGAATACCCAATCATCTACTTGAAACTCCAAATCTCTTCAACGAACGTCCGCATAGGATTTCTGACAACTCTGAGCAGTCTTCATCCTTTCCTGAATGACTTTAACTTTTTCCATAGCTTGGTGCACAAGATCCGGTCCTAGAAGTTCTGCCATGCCAACCTCAAACCATCCAATCGGAGACCTACACCTCCTTCCGTACAATGCCTCAAATGGGGCCATCTGAATACTAGCATGAAAACTGTTATTAAAAGCAAATTCTATAAGCGGAAAGGGATCATCCCAGCTACCCTTGAAATCTAATACACAATCCCATAACATATCTTCAAGCGTCTGAATGGTCCGCTCTGCCTGCCCATCAGACTGTGGGTGGAATGCTGTGCTGAGAATTTACCTGCGTACCCAAACCTTGCTGAAATTTATTCCAAAAGTTAGCTGTGAACTGGGACCCCTCGATCCGAGATAATAGACACTGGAGTGCCATGGATCCTGACCATTTCTTTGACATATAACTGAGCGTACTGTTCTGCAGTATCGGTGGACTTGACTGGCAAGAAATGCGCCGACTTCGTGAGCCGATCCACTATTACCCAAACTAAGTCGAACCTACGTGGAGTGCAAGGTAACCCCACCACAAATTTATCATTTCCCATTTCTACATTGGTATTTTCATAAGTTGTGCCAACCCACCGGGCCTCTGATGCTCGACCTTCACTTGCTGACAATTCGGACATCTAGCCACAAAGTCCGCCACACCCCTTTTCATACCATTCCACCAATAAATCTCTTTGAGATCATGACACATCTTTGTAGAACCTGGGTGTACTGAATAACTGGAATTGTGAGCCTCTGCCATTACCCTTTCCCGAAGATCATCCACATCCGGAACACATAGTCTCCTTTGGCACCACAAAACACCGCCATCATTGCCGAGTGAAAATGTTGTAGTATTATGATTCAGAAGTGCCTCTCTCAACTGTACCGATGCTGGATCTCTGAATTGCTTTTCCTTGATTTCCGTTACAAGAAAAGATTCTGCTCCATTACGCACCACGACATCCCCTTCATCTGAGGTCGAAAGATAGATCCCCAGACTAGCCAACTGATAAACCACCTGAGCCAAAGGCCTCTGACATGCTTCCAAATGAGCCAAGCTACCCATGGATTTCCGACTAAGAGCGTCGGCTACCACATTCGCCTTTCCTGGATGGTACAAAATACTCATATCATAATCCTTGAGCAATTCTAACCACCTCCGCGACCTCAAGTTCAACTACTTTTGTTTGAATAAATATTGAAGACTCTTGTGGTCTGTGAACATGTTCACATGGACCCCATAAAGATAATACCGCCAGATCTTTAATGCAAACACAACCGCCGCGAGCTCCAAATCATGCGTCGGATAATTCTTCTCGTGATTCTTGAGTTGCCTAGAAGCATACGCTATAACCTTCTTACATTGCATCAACACATACCCCAAACCAACCCTTGAAGAATCACAATAAACCACAAATCCCTCTGTACCCTCTAGCAAGGTCAACATCGGCGCCGTAGTTAATCTCAATTTCAATTCCTGAAAACTCTTTTGACAAGCATGGGACCATTAGAACTTAACCACCTTCTGCGTCAGCTTAGTCAATGGGGAGGCGAGGGTAGAGAATCCCTCCACGAACCTCCGATAATACCCAGCCAAACCCAAGAAACTGCGAATCTCTGTCGGGGTCGTTGGTCTAGGCCAATCCTTTACCGCTGCAATCTTTTGGGTATCAACCTGAATTCCTTCCCTGGAAACAACATGGCCCAAAAAGGTGACTGATTCTAGCCAAAACTCACATTTTGAAAACTTTGCATACAACTGGTGCTTATGAAGAGTCTGCAGAACTGCCCTGAGGTGAGTAGCACGATCTTCCTGACTTCGCAAATAAACAAGGATATCATCAATGAAAACAATCACAAAGGAGTCAAGAAACGGTTTGAAAACCCGATTCATAAGATCCATAGAAGCTGCTGGGGCGTTGGTTAGCCCAAAAGACATTACCAGAAATTCAAAGTGCCCATATTGAGTTTTGAAGGCAGTATTAGGAATATAATGCTCCCTGATCTTTAACTGGTGATACCCGAACTGCAAATCAATCTTTGAGAAGAACCTAGCACCTTGCAACTGGTCAAACAAATCATATATCCGAGGCAATAGGTATTTGTTTTTGATGGTGACCTTGTTGAGCTTCCGATAATCAATACACATCCAAAGCAATCCGTCTTTCTTTCTGACAAAAAGAACCGGTGCGCCCCAAGGCGACACACTAGGCCGAATGAAACCTTTTTCTAATAGCTCTTTCAATTGTTCTTTTAACTCTATCAATTCTGCTGGCGCCATTCGGTAAGGTGGAATAGATATTTGTTGCGTATATGGAAATACATCAATCCCGAAATCGATCTCTCTATCTGGTGGAATCCAAGGAAGCTCGTCCGGAAATACTTCAAGAAATTCATTCACAGCAAGCACATATTCGGGAGCAGGCACCTCTGAAGTGGTGTCCGCAACCCGGACCAAATGGTAGATGTACCCTTTTCTGATCATCTTTAAGGCTTTAAGGTAGGAATAAATCTACCTCTTGGTACAACATTATTCCCCTCCCACTCGATAACTGATTCATTAGGAAACTTGAGCTTCATAAATATGGTTCATCAGTCGAGTTTAGCAAAGCACGAATAGAGCCAATCCATCCCCATAATTACATCAAAATCTACCATTTCTAACTCAATAAGATCGGTCGTGGTCCCGACCACGCATCGTGACAACACAATTCCTATAGACTCGCACGACCGTAATAGAATCACCAACCGGAGTCGACACAGAGAATGGCTCGTGAAGCTGTTCGGGTTCTATCCCAAAACTTGAAGCAATAAATGGAGTAACATATGACAAAGAAGACCCGAGATCAATAAGAGCATAAACATCATGTGACTGAATAGTCAGAATACCTGTGACAACATCTGGGGAAGCCTCCGCACTCTGGCGACCACTCTAAGCATAGAATCGACTGGGTCCCCCTCGATCCCGTGCTCCACCCCTAGATGTATCGCGCCCTGCTGGAGCTGGAGGGCATGCTGAAGATGTAGCGGCTGAAGAGCTGGATGGCTGGGCAGTACCCCTACCCGCGCCTTGACTGGGTGCGCGACAGTCTCGCTGAATATGGCCTCTCTCTCCGCATCTATAGCACACCGGTATATCCAAGTAACAGGGTTCATAATGAGACCTCCCACACTTAGAGCATGGGGCCCTCCACTGCTGCTGGAACCTCCCACCTGAACGACCCGACTGATGGAACCTTCTGCTATCTGAACCAGGTCAAAAATGACCCCCCTACTGATAACTGTGCCCTGATGATGGAGCACTGGCTGAGGACTGAGCATAGGACTGGGATGGCCCTGATGACCCTCTCCTAAGGGCTGATCTCCCACCTGCAACTGAGCTCCCAGGGTTTCCCACTGACCGGGCCCTACTACCACTCTCTCTCTCCATACTTATCTTCAACTTCCGAGCCTCTGTGGCCTGGCGAATCCCACGATCTTGCCATAATTCATATCCGAATGCAAGGCAGTTGTAGCAGCTTCATTAACAACCAAGGGGCCAAGGCCCTGAACAAACCGTCGAACTCTGGCCTCCATAGTCGGCATCATATGGGTGGAATATTTGGATAGACGCACGAACTCCATGTGGTACTCCCACACACTCATGTTGCCCTGCTTAAGGACCTCAAACTCCGCAGCACGGGCTGCCATAGTCTTGGCAGGCAAGAAATGATCCATGAAGGCATCAACAAACTCATCCCACTTTGCCGGAGGGCTCCCCTCCCCACTGGACCCCTCCCACATCTAATAGCACGAATACGCTGCTCCCTTTAACCGATAGGAAACCAACTCAACCCCCTCTGTCTCTGTAGCCTTCATAACCCGGAGAGTCTTGTACATTTCATCTATAAAATCCTAAGGATCTACCTCTGGGTCGGTACCTGTTTACTCTGGAGGGGCTAACCGCAGAAACGGGTTGACTCTGGAACTTGAAGAATCCCCTTGCTCACCAGAGGACGCAGGGGCAACACTTGATCTTTGAGCCTGGGAGGCCACTAGCTGGGTCAACATGTGAATAGCTCCCCTGAGGTCCCTATCAGAAATACTGGGACCGGAAGCTGGGACTGAGGAAGGATCAGGAACATCAGCGGGAGGGATTTCAGCACCCTCAGCTGGAGTAGGAACATGAATAGTCTGGCCTGGAGTAGAGGAGTCGGGCTGGTTTGTGGCCGGGGAATCATTCACACCCGCACCACCAGCTGGAGAATTTGTGGCCACTCCTGGGGTGGCATTGGCCTCTGGGCCGAGACGAGCTCTCTTCTTGGGTGCCATTTACTGAAAATTGACAATGCACGAGTTAGATAAAGATGTTTTCACCTTTTAGTTCATCGCACGATACAGAGTAACAATGAAAGGGAATTTTCCTAAATGTCCATGCAGCCCCTAATTATAGATGGGGTCGACAACACACCGATAAGAAGGGCTCTACTAGATAGGACTTCAAGAAATTCTAGGACACTTTTATAACCTTAGGCTCTGATACCAAGTTTGTCACGCCCCAAAATCGAGGAACGAGATCGGCACCCAACCGGATGATCCCAGTCAAGCGGACCTGGATTTCCTTTCCTTCCCAACGCGTTACCCCGTGTTTACAATATACACTCATTCCACATGAATTAGCAATTTAGAGTTTAAACATGAATCTACTACTTGAGTTCATTTCATCCTTTATCATTTCAACATTTGATAATCACAAAAAATACAATAATTTCGAATCGGACCCCGATTACTCTTAAACACATCTACTGCCCAAAATACATATATGTACAACCCACATCATGTCTACAGAGCCTCTAAGAGTACTAAGGGTTTACACAATACTTGCCGGCAACAAGGCCTCGGCTATACGTTAAAGACATAACATATACAAAAGAGATGATATAGACTACACACGGCCGCAAGAGGAAGTGGGGCTCACCGGATCGGTTGAGAGTATGAAGGGGAAACACCACTATCAGAAGTCTGGGCTACCTGCTGTGGAACCACCTACATCCATATAAAAGATGTAGCGCCCCCGACAAAAGGGACGTTAGTACCGTTGAATAGTACTAGTATGTATGTACAAGGTTTTTTCCAAGTAGAGTCAAACAATACACAATTGGAAGATAGTCAAGGTAACCACACAAGTACCACACAGATATACAGATAGTTACAAATGAAGATTTCCACCGTTACTCATTTCAATTATCCATCTGTTGCGGCGCGCAACCTGATCCCACAGTACATTCACATTTCACCCTTATTACCTCTCCACCCTTATTACTTCATTTTGCGGCATGTAACCCAATCCCACCTTACAATCGCACTTCACCCTTATTACCTCTTCACCCTTATTACTTCGTGTTGCGGCGCGCAACCCGATCCCACCGTACATTCATATTTCATAGCAACAATAACCAACAATTATATCATAGGGATCTTCATCATCAAGAATATAAGTTCATATCAACCAACAACAATATGCCGTCAAGGCACAATAATCCTTACCAAATAGTAATTCACATACGGTGTTGCCATCATTATTTAACTCAATTAAATCAATCCACAGTTTCTTTTCATCGTTTTCCACACTCGGCCCTTAGAAATTATATACCTTCCCACATTAGAGTACGTTAACATTCTTTCATTTAGTAGCACATACTTCCATATTGACATATTCGAACATTTAACGAACCTTACACATGGTAGGATAAACACAAATAATCACCCTTCACCATCGCAATTAGCATGGTAATTGACTAACGAATGAAATCTTACACCTCGACACAACAGGACAATCAATTAACATATGCTCAAGCAGGAATTTCATACCGTGTGTTCGGACACAAACAAGGTGACTCTACAAATATTAAAGTTAGTCATACATACCTTGAATCGTAATTCCCCTTAAAGTTTCCACCACAATTCACCGGACCTTCTAGCACCTTCAATCTAGTTCACAATGTGGCATAAGTTAACTTATAATTAGGAATAATGATCATGTCTTGGTGTCACTTGAGCATTCTATCAAACACTAGGTGTTCCTTTGGATTAAATGACTTCTTTTTTCGTGAAGGATTACTCTAACCCATTTCCTTTTACTAGGTTGTGACTAGTGGGTTACATGCATGCAAGACTCCTACC
Source organism: Nicotiana paniculata (assembly GCA_005239505.1). Lineage (NCBI taxonomy): Eukaryota > Viridiplantae > Streptophyta > Magnoliopsida > Solanales > Solanaceae > Nicotiana > Nicotiana paniculata. The sequence goes on from ML323717.1 coordinate 88,627, forward strand.
CCTATCTTCATGAACTCACCTAACCATGTTTCATTTTAACAAAAATCTGGAAATTAAGGTTGATGGGGTGGAAGCTTACCTTTTGTAGTAAAGAAAATGGTGCCCTACTTGATCAATTCCAGGCCTGAGTAGTGATGGAGGAACAATTTGATGAAGTTGGAACTCTCTCTCTCTCTAGAACCACTCTCTCCTCTTTCTAATTTATCAGAAAATAGGCTTAAAATGAAAGGGTTAAGTGTTTTAATGAACTGGGGGTCGAGTATAAAATTAGAAATTTAACAGCCCCGAAGCAGAAATGCGGTCAGGAATGCGATCACATTCCTGCTATGCGGTCCGCATTCCTATCGCATAAATGGCCCTCAAGTGGGCAAAAAATAAAAGCAGACTGCACAGGTATGCGACCACTATGTTGCCCGCATACATGTTATGCGATCGGATAGTGCGTCGCATAACTCCCTCTGCAAAAGTCAAGGTGTAAGAATGCGACAACTATGCGGCCCGTATTTGTGAAATGAGATTGCATTTTAGACCGCATAACTGTCCTCAAAATGGACAACAAACTATCCAGGTATGCGACCACTATGCGGTCCGCATACCTGATCTGCGATCGCATAGTGGACCGCAGACCTGCGCAAATCTGGAAAATTTTATCCTTTAAGTCCCGGGGTACATTTTGCTCAAAAAGGGTCCGTTTTAAGAATTTCTACAGTTATAACAACACGGGTACCTATTTGGACATTATTTTTAGCCATAAAATTTTACGGGTCTTTCCAAATTCATACTAATAATTGGGGAAATCGCAATACTAGGATTTTTAAATATTGAATACAACTTCGGTCTCATTAGTTGATAGTTTTTACAGTAGTTTTTAATACTTGCAAGTTACTTGGATTAGTAAAATCCACAATCTTTACACTCAGAAAATTGCTTAAACTCATTCTCTTGGCGATAGTTGAAAGTTGGAGTTGAACATTTTCTGCAGGATTCAACTATGGAGTCATAAACTATGTAGATTATATTTGCGATGAGTGCTTATATTTTTTATGATTAGAGTTGAGCGTAATTAAGTAGAATAATTATAGCAGTCCAAGGTTTAAAATATAAAAGGTCTCAATGGTTTTCATTAAGTTTGTAGATTCCTCAAGTCTATTTACGCTTTAACAATAGCCATTCGACACGTAGGTAACACAAACATGAGAAGTGTTACGAGGTGCCTTACTGAGATTCCTTGGAAGGGCGACGTAAGGCTAAGCAACTGATGTCAGTGCAATTGATGTCCGCAAATTGAGGTCCCCTCCGTACGCTAGACAAGGTTGTCTGTGTCGTACGGGAAAATCAATGTCAAGAGAAATTGAGAGAACGGAAATGAGAATTGAAAGAAAGCTTGATTTTATTAATGAAAGCTATTGCAGAAAGGTAACGTGATGTCGAGGGGAAGAGACACCAGTACATAGAATTTCTTGCTTGCTAGAATGTTTTGAATGCTTGATCACCCCTAATAATGCTTAAAAAAAACCAAAGTTACAAGACTTGACCTAATTAAGCAAGAGAATAATAATCGAAATACATGGAATAAAACTACTCTATATTTACAATAAAAAGAAATTCATTTTCTACAAGGTAGAAACAAGTCCGTTGGCAGCAACTTTGTCTTGAGCATCAAGGTGCGCGCGCATTGCTGTGTGTGGGCACAACACTATTTGGATCTACCTGCGGCTGGGCGCTAGCGCTTGGGATCTGTTCTGTGCGTGTGGCGCTGTTGGAATCATGATATTCTGTGCGCGTGACACTATTGATATTCACCTGCCGCTGGGCACTGGCAAGGACTATCAGTGGGGCGACAGAGGCACATGCACGCTTGTCACTTGGAGCTGCCGAGATCACGGGGCCGACCGTGGTGCTAGGCGTTCGGAGGCTTGCCAAGATTCCAAGAGGCGCATCCAAGGAGTCGTAGGGCGTGGCTGGAAAGCAGCCCATGACATTCTCCCCCACCTGAGTTGGAAACGTCCTCGGAGCCTTACCTGGCTGATGATGATTTGTCAGGTTCTTGTTGGCTGGGAGGTTTGTTCCCCTCTGTCTTGTGAGGTGGCTTTCTGAATGATGCTCCATTTCTTTATGAAATAACTTGAGGCGGCTGAGATGAAAGACTGGATGGATTTTCCACCATGATGGGGTATTCACATGGTGTGTGGCTTTCCTAATACGTATTTCAGTGGACAAGGGTCCGGTGTGTTTTTCAATAGGCGAGGGTCATGATTCCTCTCTGCAGACAAGTATCGCCTTGGAATTCTTACCATCACTTTGTCTCCTGCTTGATGTTGGACAAAGCGAAGGTTTTTTTCGGCATACTTCAATGCCCTCTATTGAAATTTGACAAGATAGTTTCACACTATCTCCAAAGTTAGCTCCCATTCATTCGAGAAACTGGCAGCTCGAGGCAATTTTTGCATGTTTGGTGCATTCAACTTCTGTGGGAGTAGCGATTGTTGTCCGGTAACAATTTCAAAATCGCTTTTGTTTGAAATGGAGAACTTTTGTGAATTGAAACACAATTGAGAAGCATCCAAAAGCTTCACCCAATTCTTTTGTGATCCGGTTGCAAAGTGGCAGAGATATTCCTCCAGCATATCATTGAACCGTTCTGTCTGTTCATCTGATCGTTGATGATGACTTGAGTTGTGACTCAATTTGGATCCGAGCCACCTGAAGAGATGGGTCCAAACTTTTCTAGTGAAGTGTGAGTCATAGTCATTAATGATGTCGTTGGGCAGAACCCAATATTTGACAATATGTGAGAAGAATAGTCGAGCTGTATCTTCTGCCGATATGTTCGTGGGGCAGCTATGAAGGTAACATACTTGGAAACCCGATCTACCATAACCAAGATGGTTGCAAGATCTCCGACCTTAGGTAATCCTGTGATGAAGTTCAGGGAGACGCTATCCCAAGGTCTCTGTGGGACAGGTTCCGACTTGTCCTTTTGGCATGCTTGGCAAGTCTTCACCCCCTGAGGAGCGCCATCAGTCGTTTGACGCTGACGATATGATTGTTGATTCTTGACGTTGAGGGTAGCCGGAACCATAGGTTCATGTCTTTTGACTCCCTTTTTTGACTGCATGGACGAGATGTTTTCAGCGGTCATCTTTATGGGTACACATGGTACGATGCAAGGTTTGGCCCCATTGTCTCCCATCATCTAAAGCATGTCGCCATATGGTACCAGTATGGTGTTGGTTTGCCTCAGGAATTCCAATCCCACTATAAGTTTGAAGTCAGCGATAATAACTATGCGTAGATTGAATCTTCCCTTGTATGGGCCAAGTTTCATTGGCACTTCTTTAGATATTCCACACACTGGATGGGGTGGTAAGTTGATATCCCTGACACGACCCCTACTCTTTCGCACAACTAGACCGAGGAGTTGCACCTGAGTCGATGCCAAGTAGTTTTAGGTAGCACCCGTGTCTATCATTACCCGAATGGGTATGCCGTTAACTTTCATTTCGACGAACATTGAGGTCCTAATTTGTGTGGTAGGAGGCCTATCATTCGCCTTCTGTTTCCCTTTCTTGGCGATTGGGCATGCATTCTTCTTAGGGTTACCAGCACTGGTTCCCGCTAAGGTATCCGGGATGGAGCCAACAATTGCATTGAAGGCACCTACTTGCTCTGCGTCATCTGAGTCATCCTCATCTTCGATAGTTTGATGAGCATTGATGTGCATATGTGGGCATTGATTGTTCCAATGTTCTCCACCGCAGTGATGACATTCTGATGGGGGCTTTCTTCCGTGATTGTTATTGACTAATGCAGTATTGTTACTGCTTGAGGAAGAAGTCTAAGATTTGGATGCACTTCGACCTCCTCCATTTCTACTAGGGCCACCATTTCTAGGCTGGCTCCCGTTGTATCCCCCTCGGACAGATGGCTGGGGCCTATCCTTCTGAGATTCCATGTGATAATCCCCAAGGCATTCCGCAGCTTGGATCACTTTGGGTAGGGTATCTACCCTTTTTCTTTGCAGTTCCATACGAGCATGAGGTTTCAAACCTTTTATGAATGCGAATAGTTTGTCTTTGTCCCCCATGTCGCGCCTCTTTTTCTCGCGAAATCAGGTTTCGACATGTGACAACTCTTTTAAGGAGGTATTAAAAGAGGATAGTCGCCACCTAATGATTTTTAAGGTGCATTAGGAACCTATTTGCAAGTGACTAAGGTTCAACTAGTTTGCATCACCAAAGATCGGGTAAGGGCTCGAAATTACCTCGAAGAGAAGGTGTTAGACACTCTTTGAGGTCCACAAATGTGGGTTCCGACCAAACTTGAGTTATATGAATTAGTCAGATAAACAAAGGTATAGAGGGAAAAAAAAGGGAAATAAGGTGGGGGAGAAGGGTCCGAAGTTTTTTAGACTAAACGATCACCCTGTGCAACATAAATAATACTACGTAACTCCCTCAAGATGGGATGTTACTCATATTATTCAGTGAGCACAGACTATCATCTCCTGTTACCCGATTACTATCTTTAAGTTGTTACCTAAAGCGCACTAGTTCAATTCTAAGTCGTTCCTTATACGTGCACTACCAGTCCCATACCTATGCTCCATGAGGCATTGGACCTCTATTTTGGGTGGTTCTAGACCTTAATTAGGTTCCTCAAAAAATGTCAAAACTAGGCGACATACAAAACACTCTTCATATATAGGCAATTAAAGGCTCAAGTTAGCCTCTACACTTAAACATTAAATGCACCAAAACAAGTTTTCATGTTAGGCAGTTCAAGATTAAGGAACTTAAATCCCTATAGACATGATTTATATGTGATAGGCATCAAGGCAGTTTTAGGAACCAACGTTATTCATTGACAGGATTGTATAGGTTGTTGCACACTGATTATTGAGATGGCAGATTCCCAGTTATCAATCCGGTAGATGTTGCGCCTAGGTGATTTATGTAATAAAGAGAGTGAAATCTATCGAGAGAAACCCAGAATTACTCATGCTCATGATAATGGCCTAAGTGAGCAGTGATTAATGTTGAGAGGGGCGTCATTAACAGTTATTAAGGCGAACAGTGGCACCCTATAGACAAGATTTCTAACGATTAGCACTTGGGATCCTAATTTTATTGTTAAACCTTATAGGCATGTTTTCTAGGTCACCAATGCGATACAATAACAAATGGAATGATTAAAGTCCTATAGGCATGATCTCTAGTGGATATGCTGCAGCAGTGCAAATTAAAGGAACAATACTTATTTCCTACGGGCAAGTTTTCTAATGACATGTAGCAACAAAGATATTGAAGCATTTTGAGCTCATGCTTTGCTAATAAACAAGTAGTGCAAGTGTGTGCTTTTCCTAATGGCATGATTTCTACAGTGTGCATAGAGAATAAACGACATAAAGCAAGTGCATCATTCAATCCTATAGGCATGTTATCTATCCATCGCATATTAATATTAGAATCTAACTCATCCCCTTTTACTAACAACCCCAACCGTTTATACAAGGATATTACTACAGGCCCAATTAATGAGTAAAGTAACAATATTACATAACATTGAGCAGGCCTATAGCAGACCCAAATAAAATAACTAGATACCCAGCCTTACTGGGCCTTCATGACTTATGACATAGCATACCTAGGACTTAAATAAAGAACCACACGATCACATGTCCATAGGGGAGTCCAGACTAATTCAATGAGCCGCAGCACCAAGTGTTGCACCACTTGGAACAACCAATATAGACACACGGTTCATGACATGGAAGTATAGTATTAAGGACAGTTTTGGAGGTTGAGGGAATAACTATGACCAAGCCCTAGTGTGTCAGAGTTCACAAGGGAAACAATTGGACCTTGAGCAGTGCTCACACTAGGGAGGCCAACAATAGAACCTAGATAGCCTTGGGTTTTAGCCTACTTAGAATATCAGAGTAACAAGTAATGAGAGTAGATAGAAATCACTGAATTTAGCATACAACACAACTAGTCAAGAAAACCAGTAGGTTCAGCAAGGTTCACATAACAAAGTACCACATAGACAACCATCATAAGAATTAGGAGAAGAAAACAGGTCTGCAGACATACATAGGTTGCATGAGTTGAACTAGTTGAAACCTAAAGGTCTAAATTAAGTTAGGTCTAATCTAATACCATATTAATCAGTGCTCAGACATGATGGAGGGACACACACATTATAATAATTACTGAAAGGATAAGGTGGCAAATGAACCAAGGCATACTGAGAAAATATATTAACATAGGAGCAGAGTCACAGTTAATAGAAAAATAGAGTACTTGTCTTTTAGAAAATTAGGATAGCATGAAACATGTTTAAAGAAGACTTTAGGGAAGCATTCCATAGAGTTAGGGGCTAATACATAAAGGGCAATTCAAGTACATAAGGTTTCGCACTGAAAGGTTCATTCAAGTGGGGGGGGGGGTTCCCATCGAGTTGTGGTGGTATCCAAACACAATATGCATATATTTTGTAACTTAACACCATACAATCACAGTAGTCAGGATCCTATCAACGATGTACTTTTATTGAAATTCAAAACTAAACATGCTAAAATGCTAAATGGTTCCATTTCAGAAGACAAGAAATCACAGAGTGCAAATCATAGTATTAGCATAACACCAACAATAGACTATACCCATGCATTTAATTAACACAGTATGACATCAAAGTGTTGAACATTATCATAGTTCAATCATGCTCATGCAAGTTCAAATACATATGCAGAAAGAAAGAGAAAAGTTGAACATTGTGCGGGTTTAAACACTAACCAGTAGCAGAATCAAAAGAGTGAAGAGTGTAATAGTAAAAATCCCAATTTCCCTATGCTTCAGAGTTCACAAGATCCTCGAGAATGAGCTCCGAGCAGTGTTTACATAGGAGAAGGTTGTTTAATGGCCTTGGCTTTCTGCCGGCCCCGAATTCAATAGTTTTAGAGAGTGTTTGAGTGCAAAAGTGGGTGAGTGAGTGGGAGAGGAGAGTAGTGAAAACAATATCATGGATTAGGAGATTCAAAGTCTATCTAAGCGGTTTTAGGGGAGGGGTTTATATAGTAGCATATTTCACACATAAAATAGGGAAACACGGTAAAATTAAACACAGAATAAGGAAAATATGACATGCCAGAATCAATTAGAATCAATGTTAGGAAAAATAACACATTGAATAGGAGGTTCGGTAAATTAAACAGAGAGTAAGGAAAAATAACATGCGAGAATCAAATAACACTTAAAATAAGGGAATACAGTAGGTTAAATGGAGAATAAGGAAAATATAGCATACCAAAATCAATTAGAGCCAGTTTTTAGGCAAATAAAAATAGAAAATAGGGAAATACAATGGGTTAAACAAAAATAAGGAAAATATCAGTCAAACAAAAGAAAGGGAAGAATATCAATCAAAAATTAGTAAATAATAAGGGAAAACTCAAACCCTAGTTGGTACTGCCGACTTAAATCGAATCAAAAATACAAGATTCGTTCAATTTAAGATGTATAGAGACGAAAGATCGTCCAAATCTTCACAAAATCGAAGTAAATCAGCCCGTTCTTGAGAAGTAGTTCTTTCCAAAAATAGGGCAAGAACTAAGTAATAGGATAAACATGTGTGAAGTTATAGAGTACAACAAAATAGGTAAGTAGATCATGGGATTGATTCCATGTTTGAGTCGGAATTAGAGAGGATTAGGGGTTACGACGGCTAGGGTTTAGCAGAGAAGAAGAGAGGTGAGAGGTTCTTGAGGCGATGGGAAAAAGAGGAATGGAAGATTAGGGTTAGGGGCTAGGTAATTAAAAGGGGTAGTTTGGTTGTGGGACGTTGATCTTAGAGATCAACGACCAGGATTTTAAAAGAACTGAGGCGGGTTGATTAAATGGGTATGGGTATGGGTAGTGGGTTGCTGGTGTTGGGCTTGGGGTAATTGGGGTAATTGGGATACAGTTTGGGTAGTACTAGCTCCGAAAAATAGGTAAGAAATTGCGCTATTATTTAAATACCCCAAAATTTATCAAAATAATTTATAAAAAATGCGTAATAAATGAATGAAAAATATTATTTATGCACTAAAATTCTTAAAACAATAACTTTGTATTATAAAAATTTAAATTTTCTAATAATATAGAAAAACAACCTTTATGTACGAATATATGCCATTATTGCAAAATTAGATAAATAGCTTTAAAAATGCCAATGTAATTGTATGGAATGAAATAAAATATTTGAAACATATAACAAGGTGTAAAATAGTTATTTTAGTTAACTAAGTCATCACAGAAATAATTTAGAGGATAATTACTAGATATTTATATATAATTTAAATATAAGAAAATTAATTTAAAGCTCTAAAACTTATGAAAAATTAGAGAAAATGCTTGTATAGATTTATAAACTAAATAATGATGCAAATATGATATTTTGAAAGTATATATGTATTTGGAATATATGAGGAGAGAATTGGGTATCAACAACTGTCCCTCTTTACCCGGGAATGATGAAAGAGTTGTCGGGTAAAGAAAATGATGCCGATTTTGGCCGAATTAAATGAGGGATGATGTGATTTGGGAAAAATGGGGACATGTGATTTGGGAAAAATGGGGACCGAACCCTGTTTCCTGAGTTGCCTACATATCCCTGGTGTTACGAGAATCAAGCCGTGTGTGGTTCTGGATCCAACTGTGAACTAAATAGATGGGGTTGTTGTAGGAATGGTCATATGTTTCGGAAAGGGTCCTTTTGGGTAGGATAGTATCATATGAATTTGCGCGATATCATGAATGTGAATATGAAACATTATGGATGTATCTCTAAACGAGTATATGAATGGTTATCAAGTAAAAGTGGGTAACTGATGGCAATTGGTTGCGTTCAAAATAATTGCAGGATGCGAACATTGAACAGAAACCGGAAAGAAGATTGCTCCTTTTAGGAGAACGGTTACTTCTTGGATTACCTGAAAAACTCAAAACACGATGCATGCAAGTATATATGGATTATTGAGAGAATTTAAACATGATGCAAATTCCCTTTGGACCATGAAAGTTGTCTTTGGACGACGAGGATGTTGTCCTTAGACCATGACGTCCTGAGCCATGAGTCATGTGATAAAAGATTCGCAGGCCATGAAATGATGTCCTCTGGAAATGAAAATGGTGCCTCTGAACCATGACACCTTTGAATAATGATGTGCAATATTGAGAGATCCTCAGGTTATGGCACAGTGTCTCCCAGCTGTGAGGATGATGCCTTCAGACTATGACGCCTTTGAAAAAAATGGCGATGTTTTAGCCCATGAGATGCAAAGATATGATGCTCGATTGTATGCGAAATAAAACAAGACAGAGCTTAGTCTTGTGTGAGATTGGGGCAGTGCTTAGCCCTGGGCGTATAAAGGATAGTGCCGGGTATTAAATAGCGTAATGGAGATAGCATTTGGTCTTATGCAAGGACAAGGCAATTTCTAGCCTTAGGTAATTAGGGAGGCAATGCTTAGCCTCATGTAAGGAGAGGAGACAATGCTTAGTCTCGATGCAAGGAAATGTTGAGCTTAGGCTTTTGAAATTAGGGAGGCAATGATTAGCCTCATGCAAGAAGAGGAGACAGTGCTTAGTCTCGATGCAAGGAAAGGCAGAGGTTAGCCTTATGAAATTATGGAGGCAATGCTTACCTCATGCAAGAATAGGAGAAAATTCTTAGTCTCATGCAATTAGGAAACAGTGCTTAGTCTCATGCAAGAAGATGAGACAATGCTTAGTCTCATACGATTAGGAGGCATTGCTTAATCTTATGCAATTAGGGAGGCAATGCTTAGCCTCATGCAATTAGGAGACAACGCTTAGTCTCCTGCAAGAAGAGGAGACAGTGCTTAGTCTCGATGCAAGGAAAGGCCGAGCTTAGCCTTATGAAATTAAGGAGGTATTGCTTAGCCTCATGCAAGAATAGGAGACAATGCTTAGTCTCATACAATTAGGGAGTGATCACGCTCAACTATGTCTTATAAAAGACTAAGCGGGCGTTGCAAATATAATCCGGG